>OMOT01022607.1:5045-23979 GCA_900312575.1 Acanthochaenus luetkenii | reverse complement strand
TGCACATTCTTTTTTGGTATTCTCCACTGAGCGAACATGCTGTCAAACGCACTAGCTATGGCAGTACCTGTATGTGAGCCAGGAGATTCCTGTGCATGCAACAAAACTCTTTTAATGTAGAAGTTGTCATCGCTCCATATGTCCGTCGTGAAGCTAATGTCATGTGTGTGGCTACCACGTCGTGCAAAGCAGGGAGGGAAACTTCGGGAAAGTAACGTCGACTCGGGAGGCTGTATCGTGGCTCAATGTGCTTTATCGACTGTCGAAACCCTCGGTCCTCCACTATGGAGAATGGCTGGTCGTCCAGAGCGATCATCTCCATTATTTTGCTTGTGATTGACTTCGCCTTTGCGCTGACGTTGGCAAATGTCTTTGTTTTCTCGAGTGCTTGATGAATTGGGCTACCAACTGCGGCTGTTGCTGTTTGCTGCGGCATGCTAGTTAGCTTGCTAGCTTCAGCACGCTCCTTATACTCTGTGAACTTCTGGATTTGAAACGGAATTATATCGCGTATGCATACGCATAGTATTGCATACTGCAATTCGATTGTCTTCTTTTGACACTTTGAAAATCGACAAGATAGCGGACATTTCTACCTCTTCGGCATGTAGCGCAACCCACAATCCTGTGCTGCGTCACTGTCACTCACGTGCCCAAACCAACTCAGCGTGACCAAACCAATAGGAGTTCAGTGGTAGTTTTAGCCAACTCTGCTTACCCTATGCTTAACCCCACCGCACGTGCCTGATGCACACACAACAGCTAGAAATATCATCGGGTGTTCTCATCGGCAGTTTTGCACATCGGGCCGATGTATAAAAAAAATTACTAACATCGGCCGATACCGATGTGATTGCCGATATATCGTGCATCCCTAGTCGACAGGATGCTTTGACTGATGTTGTGACTGACTTCAGTATGGATAGGGATGACATGTATGTATGTATGTGTATGTATGTATGTATGTAGCTTACCCAGCCCTGTCACCACCATGGCCCCCAGATCAGCCACGTAGTTTCCTTTCCTAAATGTGGCCACTCTGCCTCCAACACGGTCCTGCAAGGGAAATGAAGTACAGATTCTCTAGTCACATAGTCAATTTGTGGCAGTGACATACAGATCTAATATGAACAGTTTATTTCAATGTGATCTCAGCTTCCTTAGTTGATTAGCTATGGAAAATACAGCAATGTTAGGCTACTTGACTTGGTAGTTAACATTAGCTCATCCTCTCTGGTTGAAGGTGTTTTAATCAGTGAAATCAACTGCTGTAATCTTTGGTTGGAATGAAAACCTTCAGACGCTTTGCCCACCATGGAACATGGTTGCCTATGCCTGGCTTATAGCATATTACATACATACATAGAGCCAGTGATTACACAACATGATTTATTATAATATGACAGTACGTGTTTTCTTATGATCATAAAAATATTTAGCTGTATATCTCACAATATATACCACTGTATCACAGCAGTCCATGGAAACAAATCAATTAAGAACACAGAGGTATGTTCTCCGATTGTGTGATGTCATGCAAATCATTAGCATACAACAAGAGGGTTATGAGAGTTGAGTGAAAAATCACAGCGAACGTTGTTTAGGGATTTGTAGTTAGAGCTACATTTTCACAATAATCCAACTTTTACTTTTTTATTAATTAGATACTGAATAATAACAGACATGATTTGTAGACTTTTTTTTTTACAAACAAAAAGTTTGATAGTGCATAAGTACAGGGGAGTGAATATCTCAATCTGACTGACTGAACTGAATTTGGCAACTTTAACATGGAAGAAACCTTACCTGGAGACTTTGACATGATAAAAACCAACTATGCTACAAAATCACTATGACAAAGAAGTCTAGCTAAACACCTGAAATCAACAGATTTGTTTAGAAACCCTGTTTGTGGCCTACCCTGGCCTCCAAGACTGTCACATCCATCCCAAAGCTCTGCAGCTGCCTGGCTGCAGCTAGCCCAGACACACCTCCACCGATGATGATTACCTTCCCTGTCTTCTTAGCTGCATGGACAGAACACAGAGCATAGCAATTGGTATCATTACACCACTTAAATGTCCACACTTACTAAATTAATTAAAAGACAATTTAAATGTCTATGTCTAGGAATGTTTTTGTCTACAGGCCACAATGGCTGGTAAAATTAACCACCCACTCTCGCTATTGTACCAGCCAACCTGATTTTTGGAATAGAACACGTGGTTGCCAGCCAAAGAAGCTTGTAGAGTACACAAACTGTACCAACATTTGACTGGTGGCTACAGTTAATTTCCCACCCTGGTGAATGAAGTGAACTCACTGGGTAAAGGCTTGACCCTCTTGTAAATGCCAAAGTTAATGAGGCCATGCCTTTCTAGGTAGCTGTGTATCCTGTGGACCAGCACAGCGTCACCTAAGAAGAGAACAAAGTACATTTAGAACTCTGTGCCTATATGACTACAATCTTCTTTCAGAGAAAAAGGAAAAACAATGGCTAGAACTCACTGTTGTAAGGCGCTTCAAGCTGCTGTGCTGTGGCCTCAAAGGTCAGCTGGACCTTAGGGTTGTCTAGCCACAGCTGGAGCTGGATTAGATCAACATGAATTAAGATACAGTATATGTTAGGCAAACGTTGACAGTATGTGACACAATGTGAAATATAAATACATACATACAATTATTTATTAAGCATCATTAAAGTTTGGTAGAGGTTTGGGTTGTGTGTTTATCTTGCCATAATGTAACTCCAAATATTAGAAGAAACAGGTCTCAAAGTCACACTTTTAGCACACAAACGAACACAAACAAAGCGGATTCGGCCAATGTATAAAATAAAATAAAATAAACAGATTCTGCATTTTTTGGAAATAAAAATTTAAACTTGATTTTACCATCTGAATTAGAAAGAATATTTGGTAAGTAGCTTCCAAGATCTAATCACCGTGTTTGTTATTGGTTCAGTTGTTTCTTAAACGTGCAATAACACAGGGATTCGGTCTCGGATATACATTGGCAGAATCCGCTTTGTTTGCGTTCGTTTGTGTGCTAAAAAGGTGACTTTGAGACCTGTTTCGCCGTGCAATGAAAGTCTATGGGGAGAGAAATAAACACTATTTTGGATTATCATGTTTTCATCCACAGAGCAACTATTGAAGATATCTCGCCAATATGTGGAGTTGCATCATGGCAAGGTAACTACACAACCCAAACCTCTGCCAAACTTTAATGATGCTTTCACATACTGTCAACGCTTGCCTAACTCAAAACTTTAAGCGTGTGAATGTAAAAAAAGAATCTGCGAAGACAAATAGAGGTATGTGTGTGGATGTGCACTTACCGTACGGTTGCGGATGTAGAGGAAGACCTTCTGTGTCTGCTGGGGACCACTGATGATGTCAGGGAAGCAAGCAGCCTCCTGAGATGTCATACGGTCATGAGGGAGACGGCTCTGGAAGGCAGCTCCTTCCACACCTGAAAATATGCAAACATATCACTGTTAAAACTATCTGCAGGTTTCAGCAAGTTAATTCTAAGGCTTTTAAAACCCTTTTTAATGCCATTTAGAATGTAAGACAATTTTTGCCAAATGATTAAACAAGAAAAGTTTAAAAAACGGTAGACCTATCAAAATGGATTAATATAAAGACTTTCATTCCAAAGTGAGATATCCACCAAGTGTCCTAAATTGTGTACTCCTGACCTACAAAACACTGGGCCATGTTCTTCTTGTCTTCATGTTGTAACATTAAGTCTACCTTGTGTGACTAGCTCTAGATATACTTTGTCTCCCCACCTGACAAGACAACAGAGCGACAAAGTTATTGTGCTCTCCGAGCTCTGTAATTGTGGACTCCGATGCTGCAATTCTCTCTTGGATGAGTAGTTTATTCATACACAGCATTGTACCCTGGGGGGGGGGGGAATCAACCAATTACAAGACAAAGCGTTCTATCTATATGGGAATACTGCTTCTTTTTCAATTTATTAAATCCCAAAAGGTAACCAAACAATATAACTGAAGCGAAATTACTGATTTCATTTCCTGTGGCTTTAAGATCTTTTACAAAATAGTAACATTTTTGGAGGACCAGATCATCTGTGTATTTGAAATATTGACTAAGCTTTCAATTCAGGTACCAAAATGTTTCCAAATATTTCAAGGCCTTGCATTTAGATCATTCAATTAAGAATTTTAGGGACTTTTAGACAACCTGTGTTAATTATACCAGTTCTCACACAAACATTCTGTGTTTCTTTCCTCCACAGAGATATCAGTTGTATTTCACTGCTTTGACATGAAGCATCAAGATTCAGACTCACCAGATGGTTCCTCTGGCTCGCTGTCATTCTCCTCCTCTACCGGTGGGACTGGAGGAGGGATGACCTGCTTCCGCTCCTTCTCTGCCTTGGCATTCCTCTCCTCCTCAGAGTAATATTCGTCCTCAGACAGATTGGCCAGGCTTTCGTCCATCTCGCGGTACTCCACCTGCAACAATAGGCACAATAAAAGCTCCATTAAAACCATGTTCTGGCAGGCTCAACACAGACAAACAGTCAGAAACTGTGACAAACGTAACAGAGCAATATTGTACATATAGTTTTAAGTGATCACACATGTATCTGTCCTTTAAACAAACTGATGGTAAATCTTATCATCTTTCCCTACAATAAAGAGATATCTGACATTACCAAATACAACTGTTTTCATTTCTAGCAATATATTTTCCCTCCTAGGCTTTGAGGGAAAAAAGACATAAGATGTTTACTTTTGCTCGCTTGCGTCTACTCGTCCTGCGGACTTCAGCCGAGTCCTGGTCCAACCCCCCAGGGCCTGCTTGGTGGGGCAGAGGTGGTCCTCCTGGTTCCCCACTTGGGGATGACCTTTCCTTCTTCTTTACATCTGCAGGGCCTGCAACCAAGGCTGAAGGACCAGACTGAGCATCAGAAACCGGGGCCCTATCCCCTCCCGCTGCCCCCGCAGAGGATGAAGAGGAGGAGGAGGAGGAGCCAGCGTCTGACCTCTTAGTGGACAGCATCATTTGAGGCCTCTCCTGGGAGAAACGGGAACAAAAATTAGATGAGTACCATCCAATTAAAACAAACAATAGTCCTGCCAAATTTGTTTTGGGAAGTGAAATGGTTACAACTTGAATCAGACTAGCATAAAAATAACGAATGATAAACAGAGTAAAAAAATATTCCTAAAAGAAATGATGAGAATGATGAAAAGCATGAGCTGTCCTGGGGGAAAAAACATCAATTTACATAATGTAAACTTAGTTATGGTAAATTGTTTCTTCTTTGAATGTTGAATTTAAAATGAAGACTGGGATAGATGCATTCCAGAGTATAGCCTACAACAGTTGAAAAATTGAGCAACTCAATAGCCTGCTCAGGGACTACAGATGAAAATTAGCTCACGAGCTAACTCTGGCACATTTACATTGATGTGGAAACTGATTTGTTGGTTAATGTGTGTCCCTGGTAAATAAATAAATAAAATAAATAAGCAAATGCATGGCAATTGGTTCTTACACTGTGAGAAATACTTCCAGTTCTTATCCACGGTTAAATTCATAGCTTTATGATAGTCTTTATTAAACAAAATGACAACCCTTGGGTAAATACATTTTGATCAAAAACACTGGCTAGATTATAACCCCCGAATCTCTGACCTGAATTGGTCACTTTGCTGTTGGGGACAGTGAATGCACCTGCTACAATGGGCTTCCAGCCACCAAATAGGACTGGGCTTTGGGGGTGCATCGCCTCAAAATAGCACGGCTACAACACTGGATGCAGTAAGAAACTGTGCATGAATGTCATGGTTTTATGAAATGAGAGTTCCATGGTACAGTAACCTTGTCTTGTTTTACCCATTTCTCCGTGCACCTGGTAATATCCATTCAAACACTAAGAAATGAAGACAGAACCAGAGATATAGTTACGAACAAGACCAACCAAACAAGAGTTGGCCTTTCACATTATCGCGAAATCCAATAACAGCTAGACATTTTTGACAATTCATGTTCACGAATATTCACTGAATTATACAACATCAGATAAATCATAACTTATTGTGGACTGCACCTTTAAAACTAACAACAGTTATTAAAAGAGAAACGGTCTTGTTAACTTCTTGATATCTTGATTGTCTGGGTTTTAGCTCGTTAATATAACGTTACCCACTAGTATAGCTGGACAAGCGACGTTATACGTTATAAGCCCGTACACTTCGTTCATTAGCACCAGGAAGGTAGTAACGTTAGTGTTATTCCGGCTTTACCAGACACGTTACTTGGTTCTGATGAGACCATACGAAATTCTGGAGTTGCCGTCCTGACCAACTGAACGAGTTAGCTGGCTAGCTCGCTAGCTAACGTTACTGTCCGCAAAGCCAGTAGCAGGTTGGTATGGCCAGTAACGTTAGCTTGCGACAACGTTAGCTTTGTTATTGACAGCAATATTCACAAAACATGTCTAAATATAAAAATGTGGTTATTAAATTAGAGTGCGGACACTCTTAAAGTAGCGTGGTCGTCTAACTCAAGTTCCACATGTTACAGAGATATTAATCGATTTCTAAATTACGTTTCTCCCGCTAGCCAACGTTAGCTAACGCTGCTAACAATGAGACCCGGCTAGCAGCAACAGTGGCACAGTACAGTAGCAGGTGCGACCTGATGAAGAAAGCGTTAGCTTCGCTTGCAAACGGCTATGTACCGATATACTGACAATAAAATGTATAATGGACTTTCCTACATGCGCGCTATTTTTTGATAAGTAAATGCACACGGTAAAATAATGGAAATACTAATAGTACCTCTCGATCCTCGAAAATGTCAACACAAAGGCAGCAGTGGCAGGTCCCGTCTCAATGAGCTCTCACGTGATTGGTGAAGCTAGAACGTTACCCAACACCTCTGAGCGTAGCGATTGGTCGAAGATATAGTCAATCTAAAACAAGGCGGGGACGTATTGCTGTTATTTCTCCGGATTGTTCTTCTGGTTTACCCGTATTTTCAGTCATTACGCTTTTCGCCTGTTCTCAAAAACATATCTGCATTATTTTCAGGTAAAAAGCGGGGACAGATTTGAAGTTGCCTTTTAGCGCTGACCAGGGTTCATCCCTTCCGCCCACTCCCTACCCTTTACCGTCGGTGGAGAAATGACTATACTGATCCCGAATCAGCGTCAGGGCGCAACTCGGCCCTGCTGACGAACTGACGTCAGCTCGTAAAAACTCGACGGGCAGGATAGTGAAGACAGGTAAAAGTGGTGATCTGCTCCGTCGCATCGCGGCTGCGCCCAGTAGCCTGCAGTGTTCGGTTGGTTTCCTTTGTTTCGCTTTTGGGCTGCCTACTGTCTGTGAGTACCACTGGGAATAATAGAAGTAATTGAGGTATAAGAAATGTTTGCGTCTTAGTCTAGTCACTAACTTTTCCCCTTAAGCAGCGAGTTTCACCAACGTGAGCGAAAACTCCACCGTCCGAACACATGTTTTGTTCTCGGCTAATCGGGATATGGCCGGTAGTGTCTGTAATAATTCGAGTTCTCCAGCTAGTTCGTGTGTGATATGAATGAGGTGTCTTCTGGGCGGGGAGGCATGTTGTACTGTATTAATGCAAATAAGTTATAATGATGGAGCTTTGTGCACTACATTAAATCAGAGTAAGAGTGAGATGATGGTAAAGGGAATGAGGTAGAGTGCAGGGCCAAGAAAGGCTAATTTCTCTACAATAGGGATTATTTCATGTGACTAAAACATGAGTTGAACTTAGTTTATATCGCTTGATAATGTAATATGTAAGTCGCTTTGGATAAAAGCGTCTGCTAAATGCCATAATGTAGTGTAATAATGTATAACTTAACTCCTGATGAACCGATGCATCCAACAGAACCGAGAGAATGGTGACGGAAGACGAGAAGGAGTTTGTGAACCGGCCCGACAACACAGCCTTCACTCAGCAACGGCTTCCGGCCTGGCAGCCTATGCTGTCTGCTGGCATCGTCATCCCAGGGTTCGTCCTCATCGGCCTGGCCTTCATTGGCATTGGCATCGCCCTCTTTGTCACCTCGCAGAACATCACGGTGTTGGAGGTATGAGTGTGACTGCTGAGCACGTCAAAACCGGTCTGGCGTCGTGGCGCTGAGAAGTAAATAAGGGTCAAATGTCACGAGCAAAAAGAGAGGGGAGAGTATTTTGTGCCTTGAGAAAAACTCATGTTAAAACAATCTACGTTTTCATGTATCAAGATGGAAAAAAACATGACCCAGCAAGAATTCTGGTAAGAGACTTGATGCTGGTGTCAGACAGGTTGATGAGGTGCGGTGTCGGTAACGCACCAGGAACATGGGTGTTGTACTGATCAATATTTCATGCTAATCCTTTCTTGTTGTTTCTCACACAGAAGGACTACACTGGGGTAGAGCTCAACTCGCCATGCTACAAGTGCTCTGACCCAAATGTCAAGAACTGCGTATGCAAGCTGGACTTCTCCCTTAACAAAGTATTTGAGGTGGCTATGGAGCTTAACACACATTCACACACACACACCCGCACATACAGACCTTTTTAATTTGTTAAGTTGAACACCACCTACCTACCGCTAACCTTTTGTTGTTCTGCTGTCTTTCACAGGGGCCAGTGTTCTTTTATTATGGTTTGTCCAACTACTTCCAGAACTACAGAAGGTATGGCGTTTCCAGAGATGATTACCAGCTGTCTGGGGACCTGGAAAACTTTAAGGTGAGAAACAAGAAAAACAAGAAACTAATGACAGACTTGACAATCGGGTTTTGATTTCCATGGCTAAATTAAACTCTTAAACGTTCTCAATCAACTGTTTTTAGTTGTTTGTCAAAACCGGTTGCTGTTTTTAGAGGTTTTATAAATACAGCCCAGGTATGTGCATCTTTGTGACATAATCATCGGTAAAATGGCATTGTTGGTACCATTGACCAATCATAAATTAATTGATGCTTGTTGAAGACGACATGGAGTACTGAAATGCAGCAGTATTCCCATTTAACATTGTTTTCTGTCTCTCTTGAAGAATCCCAGTGAAGACTGCATTCCCTACCAGTATGACGCCAACAATCAGCCAATTGTGCCTTGTGGATCAGTAGCAAACAGCATTTTCAATGGTACTGTGACGGCAGTTAAAACGATCATCCAAATGAATTGGAGTCGTGGTTTTAATTGTCGTGTATGTTGTGTTATTGTAATATTCATTCTTGTCTTTTTCGTTATGATTTGGAAGACACCTTCAAGCTTTATCAGATCATCAATGGGAAAAAGAAGCTGGTGCCCTTTGATGGAAAGGGGATTGCTTGGTGGACGGACTACAACGTCAAATTCAGAAACCCCTCTGTCACACCTCTAAAGAATGCATTCAACGGTAGTGACTTAAATTCTATGTGCTATGACTTGTTGTCTGTTCTATTTGATGCTTTAATGCACATTGGAGAGAGACTGAGAAGGTAGGACGAAAGCAGTAGCTTACTTGAGTACAATACGTTTAGATGCTCTCTCACGTAGAATCATATTGTGTGGCATTTAACGGGTCCTTTAGGAGAAAATGTTGGCAATGACTGTTTTAGACCAGGATTGATAGCTGTAGACATTAGATAAATGTTGATTTTGGGCCGTGTCATTGAAGTCAGAATGAAGCGAACGTGGGCTGTTTGGCTTGGAAAACATGATGGCTGATTCAAAGTTTCACTTGCAGGTACTGTGAAGCCCATATTTTGGCCCAGGACGGCTTATGAGCTGGATCCTTCAGACCCAGCGAATAATGGCTTCATCAATCAGGATTTCCTGGTTTGGATGAGACGGGCAGCCCTGCCAGACTTCAGAAAGCTGTATCGAAGAATCACAGAGGGCGATTATGCAACTGGCCTGCCAGTAGGAAACTACTCCCTTGAAATTGCCTACAGTATCCTAATATAACGTTGAGACTCAATGATGAGTTAAAGGGCGGTGCTTGGATGTATGGGCGGTTACATTTGTTTAGCTTGAATCCTGTGCTTCAAAGCATACACTGGTCATGTTTTGACCTGGGGCCTCACTTATCAAGCATCTTAGAATAGGAGTGCTGATCTGGGACCAGATTGGCTTTCAAGTCACAGCGAACAGTATAAGGTCATGTGACTTACCCACTAATCCTAGATCAGTACTCCTATTCTAAGATGCTTGATAAGTGAGGCCCCTGGACCCTATTGTCCCATCAATTTCCATCACACCGATCGATTCTGACCAAAATCTTGTCAATTGCTTCCCTATAAAGCTGCTTGGGTCTTGCTTGCTTGGGTGCGAAAGTGCCAAAGCAAGGACCCAAGGCAGCAGCAAAACTGTAAGAGCGAGGCTTGATTTAGATCGGGCACGATTTACATCTTTTTACCGACACGTCGCATCAGAGAGTGAGCAATCAGATGTACACTTTGTGTGCTTTTGGGGTTTATTTAGGTGGTGTTGTTTTTATTAAGTGTCCATTGGCCCTATAGGACCGTATTGGAGAGCCATGCACCCCGGCAAGCAAGGCGGCTGGCTGTTGGAATGGCCACAGGTTGTGTGTCATGTTACAACACACTTCAAGCGAGCTCTGTGACTGTTTGCTACAGGAGCGTGGCCCTAACTTGTTTTGCCAGTTGGGTGTGGTTCTTCTTTTTAGCCGGGGAGAATGAACACAATGACATGGGGAGTTCCTCGAGTAGGGAAAAAAAGAAAAAAGCTCAGGGAAATAAGTAAACCAGCTATGTAAATGATATACCACATGATTGTCAATTCCGCAACGTCATCTTTTACCGTGCTCGACACTTTAACAGCAACATACAAACTTCTATGTGTTGAATAAGTCATTAAGCCAACCATTTCTTCTTCTTCTTCTTCTTCTACAGTATATTTCTCAGCCCTAGCTTCCCATTGTTAGTGAATGAGGTCCTTAACACTTTGTCCCCCAGACTACCCTGTGCTGAGCTTTGATGGGAGAAAGAAGGTGGTCTTCAGCAACGTGTCCTGGATGGGTGGGAAGAATCAGTTCCTGGGCATTGCCTACCTAGTGATTGGCTCACTGTGTGTCGTCATGTCCATAGTCATGCTCATTGTCTACGCTAAATTCAAGTTCCCTGAGGATGAATGATTCCCTGGTCGTGGACTGTGGGTTGATGTGCCCAAATATACATTTGTTTTTTAAAACTTGCATAATTCAGTGTTCACACAAGGGGAGTGCACAGCAAGAATCCACCCGTGAACATAATTTACACATGTTATTCCAGTGATCTGGACATGAAGAAGTCTCACCCAAGCAGCTGAGCAGAAGTCAACCAAGAATCATGTCTGTGTTTTTCATCAAGCGACACTGGAGTTTGGTCTGGAGTTTCTCCATTGACTGTGCAATGGGGACCAGGTTTGTGGACATTGTGTGGCGATTGCCTGTGGATTTCTTATTCGGAACTGTAAGCCCATTAAGTGAACTCGTTTCTTTTTTTGAGTCCGCAAAGTCAGCCTCCCATTGATTGTCAGTGGAGCTGAACTCTAGGTAGTGTCTCCTGCTGGCATTCCAGATTCTAATCATCATTAAGAGAGTTGTCATTGCGCTCAAATCCATTCCAAACTCCTATGAATAATGTGTGTTAATTCTGTTTTACAGGGATCTATCCATCCTAAGTGATGATATGATAATGCCTCCACTATGAAACTTCAGGGATGAAGGCAGAGTAGGGTATGTGTGAGCTATAAAACAAAACAAGAGGCTGGTCAAAGCAACGTGAAATAGTAGCTCTTTAAATATTTGTGACGTTATCTTGGTAACTATTACCATGCCTGGACATGGCGGGTCATTTTTCCCAGGCTCTCTAGGCAGTCTCTTACATTTCTGAAAGTTGTAGTGGTTCCGTCACCTCAAAATGAGACGCCTCCTCACTTTCAGCCAGTAATGATATTAAAGCCATATGATTTGATGCGAGTAGGAGCTGTGACTTAACTTTGAAATGATTGCTGTAACTATTGGGAATATTGTTCTACTAGCTCAGGGATATGGTGTACAGGCTATTCAACTCAAAGTTGTCGTCTTTTACATAAATATATTTATTACATGTCTCCTATATTACTTTTAACTTTGGCCATTCTTTGATGTTGAGATTTTACTGTATGTTCATATTTTCTTTAATAAAACACCACCAGAACCATTGGGTTTTTCTTCTTCTTTGAGTCAATGTGACACTTAAGATTGTGAAAGGTCAAAATGTGTCAGTTACAGCACTAACACATATCTAATCTGGTAAAGATGGACCTGCAATTCTGTCCCTTCTCCAATCCAGCACCAAAAAAAACATTTTGTCTAGCATGCCAGCACGGGCGACAGTGGGACTACACTGTACTTGGGATGAATTCGCTGCACTTGTTGGATCAGATGATGACAATGTTGAAAGCAATCCATACATATCTATGGTAATGTGAGTCATAGGCCTCAGTCTGTACAATAAATACAAGGAGAGTTGCATAACAGACAGCAGAAAATGACTGACATAAGAGCAGAAAAAGTTGAAACTGAAAATGATCCTGCATCTATATAATTTTTATTATTATCACGATTAAAACAATTAGCATCTGGAACATCTCTAATCTGTTTTATCTAAACAAAAAGATGGAGATGTTGAATGCAGTGGCCAATCCTTCAGAGCAGCTCAGGCCATGAAGCCAGCTCTGGTGAAAGGCTTCAAGTGTATGAAGGGTGACAGTCTCTCTTTCATGAGCTTCAAGCCAGGCAACCAGCATGTCTTTGGTGTTCCCTCTGCAGGCAAGAGTGGGAATAACAACACAACAATCATTGACTGACCAAGGTTATTGTTACATGTCTGAATTATATCATAGATATACACTGAGCCAATAAAGTATTGTTGCATTTAATTATTAGTTCCGTTGATGACGATGATGGTGATCTGATTAGCCACAGGTTAATAATCTGTCATATTTAACAACAAAGAATAGTATGTTCTCAAAGTACTTTAGCCCTGGTTATTTGAGATTGTCAGCAGATGTCGAAACTAAAGCTGTATTTGTTGGGACTACTCGTGCAAATCACAGGCTCTTATGTCAGTCGTTTTCTTCTGTAGTCAGGGGTCACCAACAAAGTATTCTAGCCAGCAAATCACACACACACACACAACAGACCATCATTTCCACTCCAACACAGACCCACACAACACTTGTGTTTAGCAGTCAGTGGAGCGGTGAAGACCTCCAGCCCAGTGAAATGTACCATGCTTTACACTTTCTTTATATTACTGGTGGGCTGCCGTCACGATAGGTGGACAGCGAGGGTCAAAATAGTCTCAGCCGGTCTAAGCACAGAAAAAAATACAGCGATGTTTTCCAAATTATTTACCGGCCAGCTGGCGGGTGATTTATGCGCCAAACTTAAAATGTGGGTGTTAAGTTTGGACCCGGTGTGGTGTGGTGTGGCTGTCTGTGACAAGAAGGTACCACACGAAAGCAACAATACTAGCAACTTGTTTAAACACTTAAAAACCACACATCCCTAAAGTTACATGGAGGTGGAGCGACAATAAGAAGATAAGAAAACCAAGTCACCTGCAGCACCCAGTCAGACAGGACGCAGAAGATATCCAGCTAGACTCATTATTGACTTTTTAGTCAAGTTCAACATTTTGCCATTTATCACTGATATGAAACGTACAGCCCTTTGTTAATGCAGTAACAGACTACTGTCAATGCCTAAATACAAATAGTGTTCATTATTTGGTCAGCTTAAGTGGGGTTAGTAGAAATGTTATAGCATTAATAGCTAACAACCTCTATCCTACTAAAACATCATCACAATCTCATGTTTAAAATGTTGTTGGTGTCATAATAATCACATAAAAGGTCATTACTATCATTTAAAAAAAACATTCTGATTTAAGAAAGTAAAATTGTTACATAAAATATTTTTTTCGTATTGGAAGAAGCATGAATATGGGACATATGGGGGGGTCCAAGTCTTATTTAGGGGGGTCCCCTAATTGAGGTTTTGTTATTTGTTTTGAAGGCCCTGAATGGGCTGCCCCCACCTATATATCAGACCTCTTAAGCCCTATCTACGGTCTCTCAGGTCTTCCATCATGGGGCTTCCATCTCAAGGTTTGAGCTCAAGCATGACCATTTCAAGTCCCAGCTCAAAATACACTTGTATTCCCTAAATTGTCTTGATTGGTCTGGGTGTAGTAGGCCTGTGTATAGCCAGGCTAGGTTCATAAGAATATAAAACAGTAAAACATAGAATAAATATTCAGGTGGTTCATATAGTTATCATCCTGACGCCTGGCTAGTTAAAAATTATTATAACTACTAATTATTGATTACTTATTGCTATATTCTGCAGTGCTACTCGTTTTTTCAGGTAGAGAGGAAGTGGATGGTAAAGGGCTCTGATCGAGGTTCCCTCAAATTTATTCAGTCAGCACCTCTAAACCTTAACCAGTTCACATAGTCTAACAGGAATACAGACATAAATAAATTAATAGATACATAGATGTGCATAAATAACCAAGACAATTCACACTGGAATACAGAGATAGGCAGAAGTTTCTTTTACATAGCCATTCTCATTCTTTTTTAAATTATTGTTACTGTTTTCTTTGTTATTAAAGCAGTATTATAGCATTAGCAGCATTAGCGGTAGTATTAATGGGTTAATCGCTTTGTGTTGGGTATTGGTTTGGGTGAGACAACTCCCTTCCGCCTCCTGTCTGTCATACGTAGAGAAAGAAAAAAATCTGACTCGCTAAACTGCATTGTGGGTATGGTAGTTTTCAGCTGATATAGTCCATTTAAGTATGCCTCCTCAGAACGACAAGTACCACAAGTCCATTGCACAAATAAATCGGACCGCTACTTGCTGCGTTTTGACAGCCGCCGCCGCCTCACTTCAGTTGACGCGGCAGCCAGCCACGCAGCCTCGTTTCTTTGTCCACTGTCCAGTCCACCACCGGTCGTTGTTGGCCGTTTCAGAACATGTCCGACGGCGGAGTGGGAGAAGAGCATTCTGGGACCATGGAGGTGTCGGCTGTTCAAACGGTCGCTGATACCTCGGTGTTGCAGAAGCATATTCGTAAACTGGTCCCGTTGCTTCTGGAAGATGGCGGCGAGGTTCCGGCCTCACTGGAAACCGCCCTGGAGGAGAAGAGCTCTGTGGAGCAGATGAGGAAATTTCTGTCCGATCCCCAAGTTCACACAGTTCTTGTCGAGAGAAGCTGTCTCAAAGGTCTGTCTCAAAATCGAAATCGACACGGAGTAGCCAGCTGAATTACCTTTGATAAAATAATCGTTGTTTCTTAATGTTAACGTTACGATTTACCATCCAATTTGACTTTAGCTAACGATGTAACGTCATGTTACCTAGCTAGCTACTAGTATCCCGCAAATCGTTACGTTAAGGGACTAAAGTTTTTTTAAATTAAATAGGCCACTTTCGAGTATGGAATGGTGATCGCAAAAACAGTTAATTTCAGTGACTTGAATCACTAGAATCGGTTCATAAAAAAATATTCGTTAACGGAATCGTTCAGTGCTTGGGTGGAGCCCCGACTGCGTACTGCGTAGTCCGACTCACTCAGTGAACTGGAACGGCATGAACGGTTCAAGTTCATTTATTTATATAACCCTTTATCACAAGCATGTCTGTGTCAAAGAGAAAATGAGCCGAACTAGATCTACCTGAACATCAATCAGAGGAAATTACAGAATAGTATAATGCGGAAGTGCTGTTGCTGAACGAATCGTGGCGTGAACGAACTGCGAAAGTACTGCCGCTGAACGAATCGCGTTCGCTCGCGGAAATCACTACCTGCACACTCGCTGCTTATCGGATCCGTTCAGATCTTTTCAGTCAGTTCAGTTGGTTCACCCAAAAGATTAGGTCTTTTGAACGAATCGTTTTGGAATGACACAACACTAGAAGAGAATCGGGCCATGACAACACAATAATGTTACATGGCCTAGCGTTGTAGGTAATTGTTAGTAAATGACACAAGGCACTTTAGCCACAGGTAATGGACATTTTGCTTAGACTGTAGAATATATCTTCTGTTGCACTTGGTAAACTGGGCACACAAGGGAGAATGAATCCGTTGTTATCACATTTAAACCCATGTGTATTATTTTCGGCGTTTTTATCATGTGAACCAGCTTGTTTTTATCATGTGAACCAGCTTGTGTCAGTGAGCACATTATCCTCAGTTCCCTTCAGGCGAATTTATACTTTGCTACAGACCTGCTTACCCTCACTAATGTTTTATGAGTGCTGAACGTTGATCCTTTGGTCCCTCTCATAACTAGCCACAGAGTCTAGTTTCGGATTCCCAGCTAGAGAATGAATGCCACATCATAATCGTGTTTTGCGTTGAATCAGAATACTGATGCTGCAATGCAGAGATTGCAGTGTCTGCAGATGGTCATTTTTTCCTGCAAGCCATGACCTCACTTGCCAAGGGAGGGTGGTGACCTGGATTGAGGGAAGCAGATGAATCGTCAGATTGCACTGCCATCATGGCCATTTTTCTATTGCACCACGATATGTAGCGTCATGTCCCAACAGCCCTACTTGGTTATATCTAATAATTGGCTATTGTTGTGGAATATAACAGTAAACTCCGCTCAATTACAAATACCCATTGATCACGTACTAAGATGGCTATGTTGAGAATGTGATTTAATGGATTGCGATTAATTTACTCGTGCAGATACAACTTTAATTGTATTATTTCGGTCACACAGAGGATGTTGGAGATGAAGGAGAGGAGGAGAAGGAGTGCATTACCTATAACATCAACATTGATATCCACTATGGGATCAAGTCCAACAGGTAACTGATTAATCTAATGTGCTTGCTTGAGGCCTCTGTTTAACCATGAAATTGCATGTGATTTCATCTGTGAAATTGATACGACTCCCTTTCCTCATATAACCTAATCTCTTCAAATAAATTTATTTAATTCCAAATCTAAGTGTACCTTGATTATTTATTATTTATCCCTGCATAATGAACTGCTGCCATTTAAGCTCTGTTAATTCAGAACTATCAAGGGGTTCACATAGTCCCTATTGCTCTCATGCAGCCTGGCTTTGATCAAGAGGACCGGTGTCATTGATGCAGACAAGCCCATATCAACCCAGGTCCGTGTCCTGACCTTGAGCGAGGACTCTCCCTACGAGACACTTCACTCTTTCATCAGCAATGCCGTCGCTCCTTTCTTTAAGTCCTACATCCGCGAGTCTGGCAAAGCAGACAGGTAATTCTGAGAAAGTTATTAATATTTTCTATGGTTTCAAAACTCCCACCGTGTGCTTGTTTTGCCACCACTGTCACCTGCAGCATACGTGTCATAAATGTGACATTCACAGAAATGTCATCAACCGTACTATAATTTCTTCCCATTAGAGATGGGGATAAGATGGCTCCCTCAGTTGAGAAGAAGATTGCTGAGCTGGAGATGGGCCTTCTCCATCTGCAGCAAAACATTGAGATTCCGGAGATCAGCCTGCTCATCAACCCCATCATCACCAACATCGCCAAGCAGTGCTATGAGCACGGAGAGAAGCCCAAGGTCACCGACTTTGGGGACAAAGTGGAAGACCCCACCTTCCTTAACCAACTGCAGTCTGGGGTCAACCGCTGGATTAGGGAGATCCAGAAGGTAAGAGAAAGATGCTCAAGAAGCTGAAGTAGGGTTGGAGTGGATATTTGGACGCATGATATATTGGCCGTTAAATGGGAAAGGTTATCATATCAGAATTTTAACCAAAGATGTAAACACAAGACAAACTAAGAAGCATTCTTTCTTTCTTTTTTCTCTCAAATTTAAACAAACTAGAGCTATGATACTTAAATAATAAAACAATACAACAATAGTTGTATGGTAACATCTTCTCCTCATACTGGGGTTGTTCTTGTCCCCCTTCACCCTCCCAGGTGACAAAGCTGGACCGTGACCCGGCTTCAGGCACAGCCCTGCAGGAGATCAGTTTCTGGCTGAATCTAGAGAGGGCTCTGAACAGGATCCAGGAAAAGAGGGAGAGCCCTGAAGTTCTGCTGACCCTGGACATCCTTAAACATGGCAAACGTTTCCATGCTACTGTCAGCTTTGACACTGACACTGGTGAGGTTCTACATGTCATAGTCAAAAGTATTTTAGCTGCTTGGCCAGAAAAAAGTCAAGTTATACTTCTACTAATCCCTTTACTGACAGTAGTTTGAACAACATATTGGATTATTAATAAATGTTTATCCTTGCTCTTCCTCTCACAGGTCTGAAGCAGGCTGTGGAGACGGTCAACGACTACAATCCTCTGATGAAGGATTTCCCTCTCAATGACCTGCTATCTGCTACAGAGCTCGATAAGATCCGCCAGGCTCTGATGGCCATATTCACGCACCTGAAAAAGATCCGGAACACCAAGTACCCCATCCAGAGAGCCCTGCGCCTAGTGGAGGCCATCTCCAGGGACCTGAGCTCCCAGCTCCTCAAGGTGTTAGGCACCAGGAAGCTCATGCATGTTGCCTACGAGGAATTTGAAAAGGTTGGTGTGGTTGGCTCCCCGGTACAACTAGATCAAATAGTTTCTATGAGTGCATAGTAATTCCAATGGTTCCCTATTCAGTGTTTTCCACAAGTGCTGCATTCTCCAGACTTCTTGCATGCGATTGTAATGTTGTATGCTTGACAGTAACATCACAGTTTTTAGTTAATGATGTGGTAAATTGCCTAACACTCGAATATAAGGTGAACATGAGTGCAATGATGCAAGGACAATTCATTGATCTTTAACCCATGTCAGGCCATGGTATGTTGAAATGAAAGACAGTTAAGGTACATTGTCTGCCCGACACAGATAGTGAACATGTTGTTACATACTGTGTTTCAGTTCGGT
>OMOT01022604.1:25602-44252 GCA_900312575.1 Acanthochaenus luetkenii | reverse complement strand
CACACAGGTCAGCAATCCCATTATAATGAAAGTCAGAATAGTAGGGAGGGTCAAAGCGATTTGAACAGCTCCGCAAGCTTACGGCAGTTGAGTTCATCCGAGTTGTCACCGCAGTTATTGATGCCGTCACATCTCTTGGACAATTGCAGACACACGCGGTCATTTTGGCACCGGAAAACCCTGGTGGGTGGACACTGGAACTTCCCTAAGAGCAGCAGAGAGAAAGAAGACCGGAGGAGCAGAGACAAGAGACAAGAGACAGAAAACAGGTCAGGAGAAGCTCTGTGGCCGACAAAAGACGGAGACAGAAAGCGAGTCGCGCGTGTGCACTCACTGCACTCTTCAGGATTCTCGTCAGAATTGTCCCCACAGTCGTCCTCCCCATCACACTTCCAGGCAAGGGGCTTACACAAGGTGTTGTTACACTGGAACTCATCCAGAGGGCAGTGACGCCCAGCTGAGAAACACAGGGGGGATTGTTACTGTCACTGTGTGTTCGTATAAAACCTGATACATCTTCCTTTTATGGCATTTAGGGGATTCGGTGTAACTAGCCCACTGTATGACCTTATTGTCCCATAAGAGAAATGTACTTTGTAGACAGGGTTAACAATAAAAACACACTATTAGATATGTAGTAAAAACACAATACAGACCCCAACAGATATACCATACAGACAGACATCAGCTGATAACACACACACACACACACACACTCACCGGCACTGCCACACTTCTCCTCGTCACTCCCGTCCATGCAGTCAGCGTCGGCGTCACACCGCCAGCGGATGGGGATACAGTGTCCGTTCTTACACTGGAACTGGTCGTTGTCACACTTGAGATCACAGCCATGCTGGAGAAAAGACACAGCCAGCGGTCAAGCAAGGATCAGCATTCATACTACGAAAAAAAAGTTCATATCGTTCGGGAAACTCGTTTCCCATTAAATATCATGGAAATGACACTTTAACACTCAAAACGACTAAAGACGAGTGTGTGTTTCTGCACCTCATCAGATCCGTCGGCACAGTCATGGTCTCCATCGCACTTCCACCTCCCGGCAATACAGCGGCCGTTGGTGCAGGCAAACTCACTTTCTGAGCACTGCCGCGGCACTGCAAAATAAAACACGTCGTTCGTGACAATATCGGCACACGCTCCCAAAAGTGAGCTATAATGTATATTCTGGCCATTGCCACAAGGGTTGCAACAAGCATGGGGTAGATTAGACACTACAGGAGATCAAATGAGAGGTCCAAGGGGAGCTCCATACAAGACTTCATGGTATCTTAACGAGCAGGCACTCTATATATTCATGTATGTGTGTCATTTGTGGTAATAATCCAAATTAGCTGGATATTAACAATACTTTTGTGCAGTAACATCTAGTGGCAAAAGGAGAACACTGCAATACTGTTACAAAATGAATCTATTCGGAGCTCCGCTTGCAACCTCACAATTTGGTGGGGACAATGGGTGGGAGGGAGCATGTGCATGACATGGCTGAGATGGAGACAGGATGCAGTAGGAGGCACAGCAGAGAGGTGACACGTGGGAGGGGTTTACACATGAAGGTGGAGAGACCTACCTCTGGCCAACAGGACAGTATGAAATGAAACAAATGTCAGATGAGTATGTAAAATGCATCAGAAATGACAGTGAACGGACAAAAACAATAATCAATCTAGCATGAAAGTCCGGGCAGCAAGTTAGCATTGACAAGTGACTCAGAATGCACAATGGACACGCGTATTATCAACGGACAAGGCGCCGCCAGTAACGCTGGACACGGTGAGCTGACGTGTGGACAGTGTACAGCGTTCCAAGGCTGAAAGTGACACTTACCGCACTTGTCTTCATCCGAGTTGTCCCCACAGTCGTTGTCATAGTCGCACTGCCAGCGGCCCGGCACACAGCGGTTGTTCTTGCATCTGAACTGGTAGGGCTCACACGTCCTCTCCGCTGCACGACACACGGCACGCGTTAGTTCAATAAGAGAAGCATTATGACAACACCATAACAACAAATACACACTTGGAAAAGATCAGCAAAACAATTATGTACATTCATATGATGAGCAATTTGAAACCTCAGTGCCACAAAAGGTCTCGTGCCACCTTCGTGCATCTATCTTAAGAGACAGGACGCTCACCGCACTCCTCTTTGGGCTCGTCCGACGAATCGCCGCAGTCATCCTCGCCGTCACACTTCCAGCGTGCCGGGATGCAGCGCCCAGAGTCTTTACAGCGGAACTCATCCACACCACACGTCATCTGGGCTGGAGAGGGGAACATTTGGGAGCGTTAATAGTGGGAGCTAATTAGGATGAGACCAGCATAACGCAGAGTAAAGAATATGCACAAATAAAATGGGAGTCTTACTGCAGTTGGCGGGTTCATCAGATCCATCGACACAGTCATTATCGCGGTCGCACACCCAGACGCGAGGGATGCAGCGCTTGGTGATGGCGCACTGGAACTGGGTGGGGGCACATGTCACCTCGGCTACGGTAAGGGAGAGCAAATGAACAGAGTCACTTGTTAGCGATGAAAAACCAAACCGAGAAAAGAGAGGCAGAGAACAGACAAGGCGACTACTCACGACAGTCCTTCTCGTCCTCTCCTTCGCCACAGTTGTCCTGGCCGTTACAGCGGAAGATGCCTGGGATGCAGCGACTTGGGTGGGAACATTTGAACTGGCTGGGCAGGCAAACGTGGATATCTGCAGTGCAATTACACAGAGACAAACGGCAGATATGATATTCATATGCTGAGCGATAAGGTGTTGATGGGAGAAGGCAAGGAAAAAGACATTACAGGATGCAGATAGTGAAAAGAGAAAGGGGGAAAAGAGCGACAATCAAATAAAAGGGGAGGAAACAGAGATAAGAAAGGAATAAAAAGCACAGAAAAACACACAAACGGGAGAAAGAGAGATGTACCGCAGTTGGCCTCGTCCGAGTTGTCCTGGCAGTCGTTGTCTCCGTCACAGATGTAGGCAGGGTTGGTGCAGATGCCTGTGCCACACTGGAATTGACCTGGCCTGCACTTGAACTCCGCTGTCGGAGAGGTAACAGTCACAGCCTGTCAGGATCACGCCCCAACTTCCACCACGGTATGTTAACCCCACACACCTTCTACCCCCTCCCTGCAGAATTTGACCCCCCTATTCTCTCCTTCTCCTGGGCTTCTTTCTCACACACTTACGGCAGTCTGCTGGCTCATCTGACCGGTCACCACAATCGTCCTCCGTGTCGCATTTCCACCAGAAGGGGATGCACTTGTCGTTCTTGCACACAAACTGGGGGAGGACAGGGAGATAAATCAGAGTGACGATAGGACATAATACCAGAGCTCCATTAGTATAACGCCATTGAAAAAAGCAGAGGCACTAGGCAGCCGGCCAGCTGTCAACAGACAAACACCAGGAACAAGCGGTTCATCAAACAAGAAACACAGAGACGGAGCATGAACATCTTAATACAAAAACGTAATCAGTCATATTCGCCCTGTGTGTCAATGTCTGATGATGTTTAGGCAGCCTCCTTACCTGGCTAGCGGTACAGTTGGACATGCAGGTGCGCCGATCGTTGGCCAGGTAGAAGTTGGTGGGACACGCACACTTGTAGCCTCCTCCAGGGGAGAGCAGGCAGAGGTTACTGCAACCCCCGTTGTTTGTCTGGCATGGGTGGTTGAGCACTGGGATGGAGAGAGAGAGAGGGAGAGAGAGAGAGGGGGGAAAAGAGGGGAAATGTTTTATCTTCTGACTGCACTGATATGTTTACGGCACAGTATTTAGAAAGACATGCGATGTGTGTATGTATGTACAGGATCCCTACACCGTATCAAAATTCCATTATTTTGCAGACCTTCACTTTTGGACTGGATTTACAACATGTCGGTGCACAACATGATGTATGCTGAGAGTGGCTAGGCACTAGGATTGTCTGATTGGATTTGGGAAATGTAAAAGAACAAACGCGTGTGTTCAATTAAATTAAATTAAATGACGTCAGAGACCGTCTAATTCCTGGAATACACTTGCAGGATACAGTATGTGATAGGAAAGACGCCCTCTAGAGGCCATCTCACAAAGTGTTGATGACTGACTGACTGAAGAAAGTGTTACTCGATGGAAGACAAAATAACAATAACTTGACATACAAAACACAACACCCAATTAAAAAAGATCATACGATATACATGGCACTAGCTAAATGTGTTCCAAAGTAATGTTCTCACTTAAACATTGGCAGTCATAGGCCATATTAGATTAGATTAGATTAGATTAGATGCACTTTATTGATCCCCTAGGGGAAATTCAGGTGTTACAGCAGCAATTGGCAACACAATGCCAGAATGGGGAAGGCAATAGGAAAATAAATAAGACACAGGTAATAGCAGGTCACAATAACAATAGTGGGCACTTATAAATAAAGCAAAATACAAATGTACAACTGTATCACTAAATTGAGTCCTGTGTGGGATAGTTGAGTCCCATGATATAGTCAGTCCCACACTATAGCTAAAGATAATTCTTCACAACAACAAATATCACAGTATGCGAGATGACGAGTCTACAGAAACATAAAATGTGTATCGGGATGGAAATACTATGTTCTCCATACTTCTCCAGGCTTCTCTATGAAATTCTGAAGTCCTGAAAATTATTTATTTTCCATATGCCAGACGTGTTTATGTGCATGCATGAATGTTTGTAGTTTTTAAAATAAATGCATGTATTACACACATCCACCAGTGTGTCCCTTACCCTCAGGCTGGCGGTAGGGATGGTAAATGTGGATGTCCATGGGCCGATGCAGGGTGCTGATCAGGGTGGTCTTGTTGGTGCCCAGGGTCTTATGAGCTCTGTTGATGGACTTGGTCTCCCAGTCGGTCCAGTAGATGAACTCCTCAAACAGAGTCATGGCAAAGATATGGGGGATGTCTTGGGTAAGAACTGCGGATGAACATACAAACATCGAATAACCTTATTTATGAGAAAATAATCAAATCAACTGTCAATTACAGCAACTTCCGTCATAATACAGGGTTCCCACCATGGCACTAAGTAAAATTCCATGACTTTTCCATGACTTTCCATAACTCACTGGAGCATTTTCATGACAGAAAATAGTGATTCCTTCCCATCACTGCAGTTTTTCAACCCAAAAATGTTCTGAAGTGGTAAACAGTCTGGTTTCCATTACAGTTGGACTTGCGGTGGAGAAGTGGCCATACAATATATGAAAACCACCATCTAATGCAATAAACGTGTGACTTTCCCTATCTAGAATACGCATCTCAAATTTCCATGATATTCCAGAAATTCCATGGCCCATGTTGCTGTAACCCCAAGATAAATAGTTTGGAAAACCTCACAATATTAATGTAAAACAGAAGTAAGGTGGGGCGCACAGCTACAACGGCTCCACTATGAGTTATGTAATAGTTGCTACGCTTCATTAGGGTTTACACTCGAATTGTGCCGTTTCCATTCCCGTATATTTGTCATTTCATGTGTTTGCTCTCAGTGTGTGGGGCTGGGACATGCTGTTATGAAACACACTGTTGTAAAACACAATGATCCAGTAAGTCACACATGCGTAGATACACACACACACACACACACACACACACACACACAAGACCCAAGTTCAGAGCAGTTCTTAGGGGACGTTGGGACAACACTGCATGGTTGTAACCGGTGTTCTTCCCCATGCTTATCATGTCACAGGAGTAGTTTTACAGCGCTAGATTGAACTGAGATATTAGTCAGATTAGCATGAAGCGCCCTTTGATCCACCCATATCTGAATTAAAACAAGCCAAGTCTCGCTCAGCAAACACACAGGGCCACGTTGGTGTTTGTGTCGGGGGATGGGCGGATAACTCCCAGGACACACTGCAGGTGGGCTAACGCTGCGAAGCTAAGACGACGTGTTTGATCCGTCAACCAAATTGTCTTTGTTCCTCACCAACGACGACTACCGTCGTTTGTTTTATTACATGTTCTACGATTATTTGCCCAGTGAATGTCAGACGTCATCGAAGCTGTAAAAAGTGTGGCTTTCACTCCGACATGCTTCCAGCAGTTCCACAGTTTTCTGGTGGGAACACGTTCCCCCGTCTCAGAAGAGTATGCCCAGACCTTGTAGGTCATGCATACTACAATTCTCTCTCACAAGCGGTTTTTGTAGATTGTATACTATCCCATACACCCACACTCAAACTTCACACCATGTAAATTCTTGATCCCAGCTCTGCCAAGGAACTGACATGCCGCCATAGCCGTCGGGAGCAGAAGTCCTCAGGGGACGCTTTGTGCGAGGCATGTTCGTGTGTTTAGCGAAGTTGAGCGAATGCAAAGAATTTCAACCGAGACGTCCTCTGCACTCCTGCATTCTTCTGCACGCCTGGTTGGCTGACAATATCCACTATTGTAGCGAGTGTGCTAAACAAGGGAGCGCGATTCAGACGTCATGCATGCTAGAGTCCTCAGTGGCCAGAACAATGTCCCCTATTCAGGCTGTCTGTCCCCCGGGCCCGGGCTGCAGGACTCTCCCCAGCAACTATCTGACCATGCCTGCTTATGCGTGGTGGTACTAATTTGTGCATGTGTGTTTGAGAGTACGCATGACTGTTTTACGCATGACACTGTTGCAACACGATCAACAAGTCACCGGAAGTCCATTCATTTCCTGTAGAGTCGAGCGACCACAGAGATTCAGCCATGTGTGGACCATGGCTCTGCGATTGTGTGCGTGTGTGTTTACACGTTACGGTTACCTGTGTGTCTGTTGGAGCCATCCAGGCTAGCGAACTCGATGTAATCCTCCCTGGCATCGGCCCAGTATATGCGGTCATTGATGAAGTCCAGGGTCAGGCCGTTGGGCCAGGTGATCTTATCCTCTACGATAACACTCCTGTTGGTGCTGTCCATCCCTATTCTCCCTATGTGGGGGTTGTCACCCCAGTCAGACCAGTACAGGTACCTAACCACCAGGAGATAAAGATAAGAGTTACCATCACAGTATATCATAATGAAACTTACACTTGGATTCCAAACACACGTGAATAGCTACTATAAAGTACCATAACCACTAAGAAAGTGCAGTACGATGAGCTGTGTTCTGTGTCTCTCACCCATAGCGTACGTCCACAGCCACAGCACGCGGTTCCTTCAGACCATTGTTGACCAGGACAGTCCGGTAGGCCCCATTGAGCTTTGACACCTCGATGGTGTCCCGGCCCTTATCACACCAGTACAGGTTCCCGCCCACCCAGTCCACCGCCAAGCCATCGGGGTTACTCAGGGAGGTCCGGTGCAACACCTGCCGGGCACGCCAAATTACAGAGTTAGAGAGCAGTCACACATTGTCATTATGGTTGGACCAAGTTCGCTATAGAAGAGTGAGAAGTATTCCATTCAAACAAATTGCCATAAATGTGTCAGCTGTACTAATCTGTCCAGTCTCCACTCTGCAGTATATATAGAGCTAAAGCATCCAATTAGGAAACGGGACATTCGATTTCTCCACTGACCTCCACATTGCTGCCGTTCATGTGCATGCGTCGGATCATGCTGCCCTGAGTGGTCACATCTGTCCAGTAGATCATGTGCTCTGCATAGTGGAAATCCAGCGCCACTGCATTATTCAGACCCTGGAAGATAGGCAGGTGCAGTAGCATCGGGGTTATGGACCACTAACAATAAAACATGGTTGATATGTCAGTTGGTCAAAGTGAATACCATCGATTTGTACCTGTTTGATAAGAGTGTAGTTGGAACCATCCAGGTTGAGTTTTCTCAGGTAGTAACGGTTCGCAAAGATCAGATACGGCTCCTCCTCTACACACAAAGACCACACCAAAAAAAGTATTGCTCATGACTGAGTTGGCTGATGATAAAACAGTTGTGCAAAACACACACACACACACACACACACACACACGTGTGTGCCTTACCTGAGGTGGACTTGCAGATGGTGGGGTCGTTGGGGCTGAGTTCAAAGCCGTCCACACAGAGACAGTGGAAGCTGCCGTGTGTGTTGATGCAGCGCTGGGTACAGGGGTAGCTAGTTGTGCACTCGTCTATATCCACACACGTCTTCCCATCCTGCTTCAGCTGGAAACCAGGACGACACCTGCACTGAAGGGGCCAAGAGCACAGGAGGCGTGTCAAAACACACGGCCTGGACTTATTCGAGCCGGCGCTTGCTGGAACGAGATCAGCCACCTCTTGAGTTCTATTCTACACACTCATTTACTACGGCCTTTCCATCAGCCAATCTGACAGATGTGCTTTTGCTTTCACCCAAATTCCACACAAGCCCCATCCCTGCGCACTTTCTATGCATCAACACCGGTATGAAATCAGTCCAATTGCTGTCGTCACGTAGGCTTTATAAATAGCTGTTAATCTAATTTGTGAAGTTGGCTTAGGCACCAACAAGTGACAGTATTGTCACCGAGTAAACTGGTTTCCTACGTGAAGAAAACCAGGTGGTATGCACATCATCTTCTTCTTAATCTGTTGGCTGCTCCAATAATTTGAACTGTCACTTCCCATGAGCACAGTTGAAAGACACTGCAACACACACAGCTAAATTCTACCTACGCTATTACGTGGGAATTTACAGTACACACCAAGCTGTACATTAGGACTATGCTGGATGGAAATCCAACCACGCCCAGTCTGTCATGGAGAAGTTCTGTTTAATTGCCACACTGTCAGTTGTGCAAACACTGGTTTCAAATACTAACTCACTTTCTAGAACCTTGAGCACAACAACAGTTCACAGGGAGTTCAGGCTGTTCTAAGACTGGCCTCCTCCTTTCAAGAGAGAGAGAGCCAAAACATCTTCGTCTTATATAACCACATGCCTGAGAGCGGTGGTTCCCAACCCTCGTACTCCGGGAGCTTCTTAACTCTCCATTGACGGAATTCACCCAATCTCCCTCCCGCCGTTGTTGCTGAGGCAACGCTGACTGTATGTCTATCAGACATATCATTTCTCGTCATTTAGGCCAATTAAAGTCAGAAAATTCAGAAATAAATTACTTTAAGATGTTCTGTTGCAGGAAACGTCTAAAAACGATGAAGCCACTCATTGCCGAGTTCCTGGTACCTTAACCTCCCTCCACATCTCACCAGGGGGGAGTTGGACCTCAGGTTGAGTGCCCCTTTTCTTTACATGACAAACATTCAAACACGTGAACACAAACTGCAGACGTTACAGTCTAGCTCAAACACAACCATAAAGACAGCTTACCTTGAAGCCAACCGCGAGGTCATCACAGAGCTGTGAGCAGCCACTCAGCTTACTGTTCAGACACTCGTTGATGAAGCAGTTGAGTTCATCGGAGCCGTCGCCACAGTCGTCATTTCGGTCACACAGAAGAGTGTCCTCCACACACTTCCCATTATGGCACATGAAGGCCGATTCATTACATTTCCTCTCTGTAATGACAGCACAATGGGAAGATTTCACTTTCATAGAACATGCCCCTATGGCCTTTTTATGAGTTTATAATATGATTCACACTTTGTCCCATTAGCAGAGCAATAAAAAGGTATAGTAAGATAGTGAGTGCGTGTATGCGGTGCAGTGTAGCGACCATAAAGCCCACCTGAGTCAGTGCAATGGGGGTTCCTGGGGGCTTCATCGGAGCGATCTAGACAGTCATACTCTCCGTCACACTGCCAGCTCTTCTGGTTGATGCAGCGGCCGTTGTCACAGCGGAACCCGTCTGGACCGCATGTTGGGTATTCTACGCCAGACGGAGCGATACCATTGGTATACTCATTCTCAACCTCATACTCAATTGTTAGGACAACTATTTTAAACAATCATGAATCACATTCTCGCTCAAATAATTTCTTTTCCTCACAATATTTTAACCTCCTACTCGTTTTTTTCCTCAATTTGTCCACTCACCACATTCTGGGGACTCGTCTGAGCTGTCGAAGCAGTCAACGTCGTGATCGCACACCAAGTTATTGGGGATACACTGTCTGTTCTGGCACATGAACTCATTCTCGTCACATGTGTTGTTTGTGTACACTGTGAAAGAAAGAGCAGGCATTTGGGTTAATAGTCAGGAAACAATGAGGCCTTTTAATAATTTACACCAACAAAACAAAAGACAGATTTTCCATTGGGCTATTTATATGACTGTCCTTCTTAGGGTTGCAAATTCTTCTTGATAGAATTTCCTTGATAGTCGCCAACATTAATGAACAACCAATCGATAACGAAACAGCTAAAAATGTGCCTATGAATATTGCTTATTCGAAAATACTACAAAAATAAAATCTCAATCAAAGCTTTAATGAAGCATTAGATAAATACGCCTGTTTCATGGCATAACACACATATAATTATGAACGCTGTTTTGTTTAAGTATGATATTTTAATAAGGCTCGGGAAGTTGCGCTCACTCTTCCGAGGCAAATCAGTGACTAACACATTCGTCTATGACATATAACGTTACAAAAAATAAGATGAGCCTTAATTAGAAACGTACATTTGTAAAATGATGATGAAATAGATAAAGATAAATAACGTTTTTGAAAACAGCGCTATAATAAATTCCCTCTTGAAATGAGAAAGCTGCGACAAACTCGACAGCTCAGGCCTCAGTTTCAAACGTAAACTGCATAAGTGCAGTAACTAGCCAAGCCTGTTGATTTTTATTTAAGAATATAAGCATGTTTACGTGATACGTGTGCGCAGTCGGTTTACAGTGAGACCAGCTGCTGAAAATACGCGTTCCGATGGGACCGATGTCCCAGGCAGCAGAAGTAGCGTCGCGCTAAATTTGCCAGCCTCGGGAATCTTCCTCCGTGGACTTTCCTCCAATCTGTGGGACTGACATTTAGCGGTGGTGGAATGTCCTTCAGAAAGTTGTCCACTTCTGTTTCCATGTCGTTGGTGCGGGTGAAGTAAGTTAGTGGTCGCCCAGGAGTAGCATCATTAGCATTAGCATCGCGTCTCACAGGCTGAGGCCTGGCTTCCTGGACTGCAGCACTGGCCTGTGACCCCCCCTTTGTCGCTCACATGGTTCGCTTGTCTTCTTCGGTGTAAACATGTTTCCTAATTGCAGTGCACGCGCCCCCTTGTGTTAACTTAATGATTGCATTTCACCAACAGCTCCCGTTGGCACATTTAAGATGAGACCGCACACAGTTCAATTTGATCATTACATTTGAAATGGTCATCGATCAAATTATTAACGGTAGTTAATCGATTAACGACTAATCGTTAACACCCCTAGTCCTACTCACTGCAGCCAGCCTTGACGCTCTCATCAGCTCCATCAGGACAGTCGTTGTCCCCGTCACACTTCCAGCGTTCAGGCACACACATATGGGAGCCTGGACACTGGAACGCCTCGGGACTGCAGGTCTTGGATTCTGTGACAACATATGAGAGTTACATAATGACATCACATCATGAAGTATGTATATGATGTAGTATATGATGATGTAGTATGTATATATGATGGTATGTAAGCCGCTTTGGATAAAAGCGCCTGCTAAATGCTGTAATGTAATGAGAGAAACCAGTTATACACTGGCTGGCAGTTGCCACGGTGAGTGGCGTGAACAGGGTGGACATAACAAGCCTGAGGGGAGTTCCACTCACTGCATTTCTGGTCCTCATCAGAGCCGTCACCACAGTCGTCAGCGCCGTCACACACCCAGTGGCTGGAGATGCAGCGGTGGTTGCCACACTCAAACTGGGTGGAGGTACAAAACTTGTCTGCAAAGTGAGAAAGCAGACAGCTCAAAATTCGGAAAGAATGATGCCATTCACCCTGACGACAGTAACGTTATATTTTGCTATGGCTCGTTCACTATAGCTCAACCAACAGTGTGGGTAATGGAGGACATCTGTGCAGCAGACTGACCACAGTGCGTCTCGTCAGCTCCATCCTCGCAGTCGTTCTCCTTATCACAGGTCCAGCTCATAGGGATGCAGCGACCACTGGGACAGGCAAAGAAGTTGACCGGGCACTTCAGCTTCCTTTTATCTGTAAGACAAGAGAAAGACACAATGAAGGACCTTCGGCAATTTAAGATGACCAGGGAAATTGGAGGACGGAGCATGTTGCAGGAAACAAAATGTCCAACCTGGGCAGTTCCTCTCATCTGAGAAGTCTCCGCAGTCGTTGTTGCCGTCGCACACCCAGGAGGGCAGGTAACACAGGGTGGTTCGCTCGCAGCTCTGGAAGGAAGCTCCTTTCACTCCCAGACGGAAGAAACGGGAGCAGTCAGTGGGTTCTGAGATGGAGAACAACGGAATAATTTGATCATCTGATTTCCAAGAGAGAACCGATTCTTCCATGTCCTCTCATTCACTTACCACCTCTAATGGTTGACGCTACAGTAGATTACTTACGGCAGTTCATTTCATCGCCTGCGTCCTCACAGTTGACCACCTGGTCACAGCGGCTAAAGTTGGAGATACAGCTTCCGTCTTTGCACTGGAACTCTCCTGGTTTGCACAGGGTCACTGCAGGGAGCACAGATTTTTGTTGGGGTGAAATCATGCACTGGGGCAAGCGCACACCCACACTCAATCACATCAGAACTTCATCCTTGTCAAGTCAACTTTACAAAACAAAACACGTTGTAACAAAGCCCTTTACAAGGTTAAAACTAAACAGACAACAGAACAAGAAACAAGCTAGTGGGTCTTTCATTGTTTTTAATGGCAATGGATTCTGCTAATCTAACACTTTCAAGAAGGTTGTTCCAACACTCTAGCAAAATATATTTACATAGTTTTAGCCTAGACCACGGAATACCAAAGGGACCCTGATCAGAAGACCTAAGGGACAGACATGGGGTTGTTGTAAGGCCATAAAAGGTCAGAAATGTACTGAGATGTAAGACCATGCAAAGATTTCTAAACAAAATGGCAAATTCTAAAGTCGATTCTATAGCCGACAGGCAGCCAGTGACCGTTTTTAAATCAGTTGCAGCAGTGAAATAGACAGTCTTACTATTGCAGGGTAGTTCATCCGAGCGGTCGCCACAGTCATCGGAGCCATCGCACCAGAACTGGTGGCCGATGCAGCGGCCATTGATGCAGCGTCTGTAGCCTTTCTTACAGAGGCGATTGGCTGTGGAGGAGCAGCAATTGATAAGACGCTCAGCAGAAGTGCACAGAGCTATGGTGCTTACCTGAAACATGGCCTGGATCAATCAACTCACTACAGCATCTAACTCAAGCTGGTGCGCTATATTTTCTGAACCAAACTAAAATCTTTCTCCTTTGCTCTTGATTTTTGAATTTATTTCCCAAGCACTCGTCTCTTACATGACTATTCGACGGTAACATGAAGATTGTCAGGGCACTATGGCTCTAGCTTTTGCACTCCTTATGATTGGTTGCACGTAACGATAGTGATCTAATAACTGAAGTGTATTCTACTGTTGCACTCATTGTAAGATGCTCTGGATAAGACCATCAGCTAAATGCCTGAACTGCAAAATGTAAATGTTGAGCCGTGACAGATCTATTTACGGACAACTAATAGCCCAGTAGGGAAACTCACCACAGTAGGACTGCTTCTCGTCGGACTTGTCCTTGCAGTGGGCCATGCCGTCACAGGTCAGGCTGTAGTTGATACAGTCGCCGTTACCACACTCAAAGTCATCCACACTTCCACATGAAATGTTCAGAGCTGGTAGGGCAGAAATGTTTGAAGTTAGTGACAAGCGTTCCAACGCCATCACATTCTGATCAAGACTGGGATTTTGTTACGTTTTATCCTAGACTGATAGAACAGACAGTCTCTTCCCCCAGTCTCTCTCTCGCCCTTCCTCACCAGAACAAGTGTTGTCCTCCAGAAGTCGCCTGTCTCCACGGCAACTGCAGTTGACCCGTCCATCTGACGTGGGCAGACACAGGTCTTGGCAACCTCCGTTATTTGTCCGGCAAGGAGAAAACTCACCTGAAAGGGTATTATTACCCAGGAGAGTTAGCTAGTGTATGTAAAGTACTGTGTTCGTGTAACTATATAACCATGAAGACATTTTTATCACAACAGCAGGCCTGCATCATTTGAAATAGTTTACTTAAAGGAGAATACCTGAGTTACATACTATGTCTAATATGCATTTCCCACAGTCATTTTGCAACGCATGCCGCATGTAATTAGATTGAACATATACTCGTCTTTCATCGTTTTTAAAATACAAACTTTACAGTGACAAACCTAGCTGGAAATTAACTGCCGTCTCCGACTAACAAAGACACCCTAAATAACAAGACAAGGACGTGACATTAAAGTTTGTAAGGAGACGTGTTTTGAGGGATTATTTCCTGATGGAGACCTCCATTTCTTCCTGTGGTTGTCAGGTGACTGACAGTAAGCGGAGCGTAACGTAATGCGCACACTGATATGGAAACACTCAACTAATGAAATCATGATAAAACAGAAACGTAGACAAAACCTTCCTGTTTACTGTGATGGATTGTCTAGCTCGGGTTTCTCACAAGAATGAATGGCTGCAAATGGCTTCTTCTGAGGGTAGGGAAACAAGCCCTGATATCTCCAATTACGCTGACCAGGAATAATGTAAAGGAGACCTACAACCTACACAAATTGGCATAAACGCAAATAAATAAAAAATGGTATTATCCTTTAACCGACTCATTTAGAATGACTCCAGTGAATGACACTCACAGCTGTTGGTGTCATTAGCCACAGCAACGATGCCCATTGGTTGCTGAGGGATGTCCGCACGCAGCACCTTCATGTCTCCTCCTGTGTATTTGTCAGCCCTAAGGACAGCCCTCCTCACCCAGTCAGTCCAGAAGATGTAGTCTCCGTACACCGCCAGGCCAAATGGATGGACAGGCTCATTCTTCAACAACACCTGAAGTAGAAAAAAAAAAACATCATTTTGTTTAGTAAGTCAAACGCTCTGTACCATTTCAAACAACACTGTAAAACTAAAGTCGACGCCTTAAGAATGACGTCAACCCCGTTCTCTTGAAATACAGGTGCCGACTCACATAACGGTTGCTGCCATCGTATTCGCAGCGTTCAATCTTGTCCAGTGTGGCATCAGAAAAGTAGAGTTTCTCAGCACGGTGGTCTATGGCCAGACCATTGGGGGTTTTAATGTCATTGCCAATGATCACCAGCACATTGGCTCCATTCAGAGAAGCCCTCATGATACTGGGAGACTGCTCATTCCAGTTGGTCCAAAACATGAGACTGTAGCGGGAACAAACACAGGGAAAGAACAATGATTTGCAGTGGGAAGAACAGCAGCTCCCAAAAACGTCTCGGTATAATACAAGTTAGACTATTGGAACTGGGCCCAGGTGCAATGCAGCACATCGAGCTGCAATATTAATGACTCACTCCTGACACTCGTCCAGCACGAAGGCTCTGGGGTGGTCGTTGCCAGACATAGTGACCACGATGTTGCGGTTATAGGCCACAGAGCGGCTCTGGTCCACAGTGTGGCGGGTGATGGTGGAGGTGGTGTAGCTGGTCCAGTAGAGTGTATCCCAACCACGGTGGTACGCAAGGCCCTCAACCGACCCTACATCTGTGGAACAGAGGTGGGAGAGGTTGGCCCTCAGTAAACATGTTGGATCAACACCAAAACACAGACTACCACAGACTATTTATTTGGTAGCTGTACCAAAAGCTGTAAGAAGTAAAACGCTTGGGAAGACCAAATTCTTTCTATTCCACTATATATTACATATATATATATAAAAGATATAGCTTCTCAGAGGTGCTAGGGATATCTTTAATTCTCAGGGGAGAATTCAACACAAAATAAAGAATCATCGTCAAATATGAACAAGTTGTATGCATGGTTAACTCTGAGACTTTAAAAAATGTCCTCCCTGTCTTCCCTAATTAGTTCACGAAGGGTGAAACACCGTGAGGAAGGAGACGGTTAAAGAGGAGACAGGGGGAAAGTGAAAAAGAAAAGAATAAAATGGAAGTGGTACAACCCAGAGCAGGATGTGTGCCATGCCTGCTGTTCCTGGAGAGAGTTGAAAGAGTCTGTATCACCCTGTCATTTCATGGCTGGCTGGCTGGCTGCACATACAAATAGAGCTCGCTGTGGATGCTTTTATTCACGGTGACCTCTTGCTCCGGGAAGAAAACCACCACAAGCGCAAGGAAACAGGCCAGGGGCGAAGAAGTCAAGACGTGAACAGCAGATATAAAACAGCCCCTCCCAATATCCATTCTCCTTTGTCCTGCGACCCCCACTAATCAACTGGATGTCCCCTGCTCCCCTGACAGTTTCCCTTTTTCGGGACTCCTATTTTTATCTGGAGGCGGCTGCATGACACACAGCATCACGGAGAAGGACGCTGAACAGTAGTCCTTAAGGTTTCCACCCATCTGCTCTTTGGTACACTAGGGACCATATTTATGACCACTATCGCTCAACAATAAAAGCCAGGGACACTACATGTGACTGTTTGCTCTTGGTCGAATGTCAATAATTGCCTTTTAGAGACGTTTAAGGTGAACGAGGAAGGTCTCCAATCAACCTTAACGCACCCAAGGACCATTTTAGGGCTGGATACCTAGTTCAAGAACAGAAAGTCCCACTTGTGTCTTTCATCCTGTAAGTCAAAGCAATAGAGTCGTGTCATAAGAAAAAGCCAGTGCGACAACTCATTCTTTGCCGCTACCTAGGCTGTAAAAGGCAGCAGTGACAATAAAATAAAAGAATGGGCACGTGGGGGGCTAAATGCATAGACCGACAGAAGGTGACGCACTAAAAGGGGGTGGGTAAAGTGGGTTCAAGACAGTATTAGGTCATCAGAAACACCTTGGTCTCCCCTCCCCTCGCCAGCTCAGCACCTGCTTGCTGTGCAAACAGTGAGGGGGAAGCCTGTTACGATGACCATTGCCACTCGGTACCTCTCTGACAGTCGCGGGAGTAGTACGGTAATCCAACTGAAACCTATTAATCACAAAGCTTTTGTTGAATGTTAATTTTATGTTCAATCCCAATTCATTTTTGCCCCTTCTACCTTTGAGGGTCAAGCTACTTGTTCCGTTTCTCCACTGCTAGAGGAATCTAGGGGCTGCAAGCCTCTGAAGAGCTTCTAAACGGACAAGAAGCCTATTGCCGCTCTGAGCACTTAGCATCAAGTAGCATTGACCGCTTTTAATGCGGAATGTCTGTTAGCAACCGTTCGTTGGGATGAATTTGTCCTCCGTTGCCTGGTTTCAAGAAATCAATACAACTATACTGCTGTACTGACATTTCTCCAGTTTTGACCCAACCTGCTTCTCCTTGGATTACAGTGGACATGATGATGCAGCTAAGACAAATCCAATGTTCCAGGATCGCTCTCTAAAAGGTCATGTTTCCTTTGTTTTCTTTCTGTGAGTAAAATTGGATAAGGGGAGTTTCGACGAGACTGTTTTGAAAACGCTTTTTTTCTCACCTTTTTGGATTTTTTTATTTATTCAAACAGTTGGAAAGCAGAGAGAGAGAGAGAGAAAGTGGAGGAGAGACGTTTTGGTGGGACTCAATCACAGACCAGCAGGGGCACATGCGTGTCTCCAGAGGCAGCGGACTACATCTGGGCACCCGTAAATGAATTTCAACCAGGCCATGATGTCACACGAACAACTAAAATAAACTGGACTACACGTGCACAATTCTCCTTTTTCAGAGCGGGTACAGATTATAGATCTGTCAACTTGTCAGTCAATGACAAAGTCAACTGACCAGGGTGATCTTAACTGCTCATCTAATTGAGAGTGCTAGCTGTGTGATCATGCTCGAGTAATACGGTTTGAAAGATGAGCTGGAGCCAAGAGCTGCATCATCTAGAGACTGTATGAATATATTGCTCTTGACGCCCCACATCAACAGGCCATTACATTAATTACTCAATACACCTTTATTGTGGACACATGGACAATTTGCAGTGGCAGCGAGTAAACGGCAGTGGCCGCGGCCCAATGAACAGGGCAGACGAGGCACTGATGAAGGGCTTGGTACCCACCCTGGATGGCCTAATTCTGGTGACTGGCCTGGTGGGCCACTCCTTGGTCATCACCATCCTGGCCGGTAGGAGGAGGAGAAATGGCCAACGTTCCCATGGCACAGACACCTTGCTGCTGGCTCTGAGCGCTGCGGACGTGTTGCTGCTACTCTGCCTGCCCTTCCACACCTCTGCCATCGTCCTGGGCTTCTGGCCTTTCGGCAGCTTTCTGTGCAAGGCCATCAGCTTCCTGGGTGTGGCCTGCTCGGCTGCCTCAGTCTTCACCCTGGCAGCTTTGGCCGTGACACGCTACCTGACAGTGGTACACCCCACCTGGGCCTACCGCTCTCGAAGACGGCGTCACATAAAGCTGACTGTAGCTCTGCTGTGGGTCCCCGCCTCAGCCCTGGCAGCTCCCCAGTTTGCCTTCCGCACAGTTAGTGTGTCCAGCGCTGTGTACTGCTTCGCCTTCCTGTCGGACTTCAGCCAGCTGGTCTACAGCATCGCCCTGTTCTTGTTCGCCTTCGCCCTACCACTGGGTGTCATTGTGCTGATGTATGCCAAGATCTACTGTTTCCTTCGCCATGCACGGCTGCTGGGCAGCGCCTCCCAGCTGGAACGCTATCAGAGCCAGGTCACTCACACTT
>OMOT01022604.1:2933-18963 GCA_900312575.1 Acanthochaenus luetkenii | reverse complement strand
GACAGAGATGAGGTGTTAAGGCTTAGATTGCACTGAATATCATATTTTCAAAAAACTTTTCGATGAACTTGAATTAAAAAAACATGAGGGAAATACATTGTTGTTCAAGACTAAGCCGGTAGTTTAATGTGAGACAGCATTTCAAGGGCATCACACTAATTCTGAATGTATTGGACCTCTCCAACAATTGGCACTCATGGAGAGTGAGAGCCAGGCAGAGTGTAGCAAAGACTCAGTCAGACGCAGCTTATTCCCCCATCACTGTCATGGGAATTGGTTGGAGCTGTCAATCAACAAGACTGTGAGATCTGTCTTTTCCTGCCTCCAATCACAATCACCCACTGTCTCACTGCTGCCCACACACCCTTGGGACCCCATAGCCATTGGCTACAGTACAATGTGACAGCACACTGCAAAACAGTTGTCACAACCTTATCGCCATCTTATCAATCATATGTCTGTCTGTGAGATCAACACGTGACATTTAAGCCACAGGGGGAGGCTTTTATTCGTACCCATCTACTGGGATATGCCAAACAGTGAGGTGGCCTTTTGATCAACAAGGCAGCAGGAGGTATCCACATAGCTACCAGTGTGAAGAGACAACACATCTCAGAGCTCTAAAAGGTCAGCTGTCTTTGGGGAATTGGAGTCGTGAATCTACATGGTCAGCAGTGAACCGTGAGCTCTTCACCGCTGCCCTTTGAGTTAAAGCGCTATGCCCAAATCAGTCAGCCATGCTGACAGCCAGAGGTAAATGTGAGATATGAGTGCTCTGTGTGTGTGTGTGTGAGAGTGTGTGTGTGTGTATTTCTCTATGAGCATTTATGCATCTGTATGTGTGTGACCTACCCTGGGGTTGTCTGGATGGGTGATACACCTGCAGGTCAAACGGCTGTGTGTTGGTGCGCTGGACTACGGTGACGTTGTTTCCTGTCCATTTGTTGGCTTTGGCCAGGGTGTTGGTTCTCCAGTCAGTCCAGTAGACATCCCCTCCGTACATGGTGACAGCAAAGGGGTGGGACAGGTACTCGTGACCCCGCAAAATCTCAATCAGCCCAGAACCGTTGTACAGAGCAGAGTAGATAGCATCCGACCTGCAGAAGCAGTAGGGTACAGATAAGTAGAGCAGGAATAATGTGTACATGGCCTAGGTATCTGTGTGTCAGATCATGTTAGCGTGTATGAGCAGGTAGTATGTGTGCAATTTTACATAAGCAGTGCACATCTGCATGTTTCTTGAAAAGATACCAAGAGTGAATGATGGCAAGCGGAGAAAGGGAAAAAGAGATGGAGAGGGAGCGAGTGGGTGAGGTAATGGGTGAGTGGGTGAGGTAATGGGTGAGTGGGTGGGTGAGTGAGTGAGTGGGTGGGTGAGTGGGTGAGTGAGTGGGTGGGTGGTTGCAGTGCGATGAAAGCAGTCTGTGTGTTGTTTCAGTGACTAGTGGCAAACGCTACCTGGCATCGATCCAGACAATGCGTCTCTCCATGTAGTCTACAGTGAGCCCGTTGGGCCAGCCACCACTGCCCGTCTCCCTGTGGATGGTGCGCCTACCTTCCCCGCTCATAGATGACGCCTCAATCCTGGGCAGACTGGCATCCCAATCTGTCCAGAAGAGAATACTGCCAACAGAATACAAAAGGATATGAATAGGGGTTTGAACAGATCGATGGAATACGTTCTAATCCAGAACATCGTAGCCAATAGACAAAGGAAATACAAATGCCACACTAGAATACATTATAAGATTGCTAACTAGTTCCTTACCCATCACGAGGGTCCAGGGCGATGGCCCGGGGGTGCTCCACCTCCCCAGCCAACAGGGTGGTTCTCATGGTCCCATCCAGCTTGGCCACCTCGATCTGGTCCAGATTGCTCTCCACCCAGTAGATGTTCCCTGCTATCCAGTCCACAGCCAGGCCCTCGGGGGTAGCCAGCCCATACTGGATCACCACCTCAAAACTGGTCAGAGCTGAGGGTGGGGCAGAGAGGAGGGCGAACTTTGAACGAGGATCGTGTGCTCAGTATTTGAGCGATTGTTTATTACACATTTTGACAGTCGAATTGCTTCTGTCGTTTGAATAAAAGGGACATGAGAGTGATATCATGCAGCATTCTGATAGCAGTCCATTTGTTGGTGGTGTTTTTAAGTAGAATTGCTGTCTTGGCTCATGTCACATTGACCAGTGTAAATAATCTCCAGCCAGCAGACATGTTTCACTGCAACAAACACCGGATTGTTTAGAATTCTTTACTGTTATGGAATCCGCCAGAGCATGGTACGCATTGCTCTCTCTCTCTCTCTCTCTCGCTCTCTCTCTCTCTCGCTCGCTCTTTTCCCAGAAACAACTGGCTCCCATGCAAGCTAAGTGCAAACCCAAGTGTGTGATCATCTCTGGCCGAGGAGGATCAGACGAGTTCTTCACTCGGCCTTCCAGCAGTAATTAGAGGGGAGAGAGATAGGCACTCTTCACAGTTTGCTTATTGGAATGCTGTAGTCAGGGCTGCCTTTATGGGGGGGGGGTCTTTGTTAAGCTGTTGGCAGTCCTTAGCAGTCCTGTATGCCCACAACTCTGAAGATGCTGAAACGTCTCCAAAGGGCTGATCTACGAGTTGGGCACAATGTCTCTGCTGAGGAGCCCCGTTTTTATGGTGGAGATGGAGGGCTGGGAACTGGAACGTCAGTGTTCCTCCTACGTTACATCTATGTTCTGGCTGCAGTCACGCACAGCGAGTGGCGAGACAAATGGGGAGAGACAAAGCCTTCCGTGTGCCCCCTTAAGTGCTGTGCTGGGAACACAACCTTGGATTGGCAAGGAGACCCGGGTTTTGGAGCAGGAAAGGTCAGCCGTGCCCTGGGAGATTTAGTCAGGGTCACAAAACAACAGCTGCTGACCACAAACATGTTTTTTTTGTTCTGACAAATTGGTATACTTGCTCCGTGGAAGTCTACTTTCTGAGGCACGCACAGTCCAGTCAGGACCAAGCCACTTTACTACTTTGATTTTACTTGCAAAAAGGTGACATTGAAAACCAACATATTATTATATGAAACGTGAGAGGCCTAAGTGGCTGTGCAGTCTACACCGCCATGTATCCTGCATAGCCTGCAGTTACAGGAAGCTAGCTATTTATTCTCCCTTCTCGAGGTATGAAATCCATCTGTGCGTCTTATCGTATCATTGTTATGCATTATGGTTCTTGGTCTCTGGCTCATTCCTTTTTACACGGCCTATGTATGTACTGTATACGTTCTTTATCGTACAATATGACAGGGCGTGTGCAATATCAACAGGGCGTGTGTCATTTTAATATCTTTCCCCTCGTTCGTAGGTTAATATCTTCACTGAGTCCTGGTGTGACACTGTATTGTCTGTTGGTTATGTTTAGTATTTTGTGTCTTAGTGTAACACTAAACTGTTTTGTTGGTTTGTATTGTATTGCCTGTGATTGCAGCCGAGTGGTGCACTTTTGCCAAATTTCCCCTCGGGGCCAATAAAGTTGATCTTATCTTAGCTCGCTGTCTCACCTCCATTTTCAGACAGTTTCCCACGGTAGATCTTGTCCTCCACCACGTCAGTCCAGTACAGGGTGCTCTGGTTGAAGTGGAAGTCCAGAGCGATGGTGTTCCTCAGGCCTGGTACCAACACACTGAACTCCCCCTTGTGGAGCTCAATCCTCCTGATTTCATGGCGGTTGGAGAAGATGATGAAGGGCTTGAAGGGATCTGAGGGCAAAGAAATTGTACCCAGAGATGTTTTAGTGGTTAAATCTCTCACCACTGGATCCACATGAACCCTTGCTGGTGTAGGATCAAATCCTGCCAGAACCTTCTCAGCGATGTCTCCCCCGCTCTGCCCCTTTCAGCTTTCCAACTATCTAAGTGAACAGAAATACTGAGGAGTGTACGGCCCACTTTCTGTTGAAAACATGTATTTTAGACAGAATGATGCATCAAACATATATAGAGCTTCTGCGGTACAAGGAACAATTATTTTGTTCTCCATCTGACATCTAAAAGCTCTCTGATCCATATCCAACGCAATGTAAAAAGAAAAGAAAATAGCTCAACCGCCCCTCCCATCCTTCTCCTCACCAGTGCTCTTGCAGCTTTCCATATCAGACTCCAGCTCCCAGCCTTCATAGCAGGAGCACTTGACGCTGGCTTTCTCCTGCTCACATTTCTGGCTACACTTGAGGTGTTTGGCGCAGAAGCTTTGGATATGGCAGGTCTTGTTGTCGGCTCCCAGCTCCATGCCCAGGGGGCAAGAACACATGAAGCCCTCCCCGGGAATGATGCTGCAGTTGTGGCTACAGCCGCCGTTGTCCAGTGAACACAGGTCTGCGGAGAAGAAACCAGAGGGGAGAGGGTTGGACGATAGCAGAGACAGGAGAGCTGTGAGCGGCTGATACAGCTCGTGATGATTTGAATATCACTATAGAAGGTACATGACAAATGAACCAGTGACTGTAGGCATTCTAATGTGTCATGGTTCGAGTTAAGTGAAGGAAATGAGATTGATACGAAGGGTGCTTTACCACAAAGTTTCTCGTCAGAGCCGTCGGGACAATCGTCCGTACCATCACACAGCTTCTCAGCGGGCAGACAGATGGAGTCGTTGGTAGCACACACGTGGTGAGACAACTTACACACCAACGCCTCACAGTTGTCCTCATCCGAGTTGTCCTCGCAGTCGCTGTCACCATCACACACCCAGGCCTTGCTGATGCAGCGGGCTGAGGGGACCACAGGATACCAACCATCAGCATGTGTCCCTTAGGGTATTACATCTCAATAAATGGTTTTTAAACCATTTATCTAATTAATTTATTGTCCCCATCACCCAGAAAAACACCCCCAAATGTCCCAACATGACAGCATTGCCATCCGTGCAGAGTTGAGCCTGCACGGATGTCAACAGAGCTCATCACCCTTGACCCCTGGAAGATTGACCTGATGAAACATCCTCACCAGAGTCCCTGCAGCTGAACTTGACCGCCGGGTCACACATGTGGGTGACACCCTCGCAGTTGTTCTCATCACTCAGGTCCATACAGTCGGTGTCCCCGTCACAGCGCCAGCGCATGGGAATGCACAGGCCATCCATCCGACACTGGAACTCGTCTACATGGCAGCCGCCTGGAGGGCGAGTGGCTGGAGAGAAAACAGGAAGCGAGAGTACGATAGTTAGCCAACAGCAGAGAACGCAGTGTCCAATGTCGGAGGAGTAACAAAACACAAGGCGCTGTCAGCAACTAACAAATAACAGACTGGATGCACAGGAAGAGAATCACAACTTGCAAACAGCAGAGAGATGGACCACACACTGCCAAAAACTAAGAGGGCCACTGAGAGGAGAAAGAATAGGCCATTCTAGTCATTAATTGATGTGGAGGTACGCTGGGACACTGAGTTAAAAGATAAGTTCGCTATTGTGGACCTTAAACCCTATTTGCTGACTTTTTATCATGCAACTGACAGATAGACCATCATTTCACTGATTGGTTCAGCACTGAGCTTTCTACAGTTTCCCTGCAGGCTCTCACTGTAATAACACAATAGAAGTATATTTAGCAATCTTAAATGCTTTGGAAAAACTACAATAAATGTGCTTGTCCGAGACGGGAGGCTCAGTGTGTATTTCTACAGGTCCCAGTATGCTCTCCTGTGAAATGCATCGCAATCCTAACATTTTTACGTAATTGGCATGGCTTGGACATGTGTATTCCCCTGGCGCTCTCTGCTCCGCTTAGGAATATGTGTCGGGGGCGGGGAGCGTGAAGTGCCGGCTGTTTACAAAACTATCTAGGTGAGCAGCCTGCGTTTGTTTACCTGCCGCAACGTAGGCTACTATTAGGAAAAATTACTTGGGACGATGGATTATTATAATGATTACGAAGAAAAAAAACTCACTTTGAGAGCACTGGCTACCGGTTTGGGACAGAATACACGGACACGGAACTCGGACACGGATGATAAGAGAGCAAGAGGAGAGAGAGGCCGAAGAAGGTGAGCAGCCATCCGAAGTCACGGCCGAGGCTAGACCAAGAATTTCAGGGGAAATGTTGCAAGAGGTGCGGGCAGATGCCCAGAGAGGAGGAACGTTTGTGTTGTAGGTGGTGGGATCCGTTGCTACCGAATGCCATTGAAAACCTGGATGTATCCATGGATGACACTGGATCATCTCCAGCGTGCGCAACAGATGCCAGGGACTTTCAAGCGCTATTAAACCAGGCAGCGACTGATGTCACAGGCAGATTAAAGGCATCGCTAAGGATGTGGTATAATGACATGTCATCCCTTCGTGCCAAATATCAGCGCTTGGCATGGATAAAGCAGAAAATGGGCCTTTAAACACAAGAATAAAATATGTGGGCGGTGAAGGCAATAGTATTGCTTTTTCTCCACAGCTAATGACTTCCAGATAGAAGGCCCAGTGTGCCTACAAACACACAAACACACACACAGCACAGATTGCTCATTAGACCAACAGGTCATGCTGGGTCCAGAGTTGCGTGCTGGGACTCTCCAGGCATGGGCAGAGAATCGGCTTGAATCAAGCAGTACGTACAACATCAGAACACACAGTATGCACAAGTTTATATGTTTCTACATACAGGCCAACTGAAAAGCAATGACCTCCTCTTTGAGACCTGATTAAAAGCAGAAGAAAGAGCGACATGTGGGAGACGGGAAAGAGACGTCTAAGAGGATCCAACATGCCTGGCCTGACCTGACCTCCAGCACAGTCACAGCCAAACTGTGTCCCAGTCATGGTTAACCAACCCAACTGTGAACCTCCCACAACAGCCCATCACAGGCCACCAGCTATTTTCACCACTCGGAACATGAACATTCAAACCACTGCAGCAGTGTCAAAACATCCGTCCCATTCACACAAGCCCAAGGAAGAGTTTCATTGTCGAGTGTGGCTGTGTTTCAAACGGGCTCAAATCTCATCTAACCACAAAGCATAAACATGTTCTGTAGCGCAGCAACAGAGGGGATTTGTTTTAAATGATAACTGGAAGTTAGAGGGCAGGCAGAGGCACGCAGAGCAGAAGAAAACAGGGCTGGAAGGAGACAGACCGTGTCTTCATTGTGACAACCTCTCTACAACGCCAAACGGCAACATATAAACACAGTGAAATACAATACACACACAAAGCGATGATAGGGTTCAATTGGCAAAAATATAAAGCAACGGAAAATGATGGGCTTGTTTCCCGGACAGGGATTAAGCCTAGTCCTAGAGTAAGGATGTTTTTCCAATGGATATCTCCATTGAGTTTTGTCTTAGTCTAGGACTAGGCTTAATCCCAGTCCGGGAAACCAGCCCATATAGTCTACTGTCTTGCTTTTATAGAGCAGTAATTCAAGACACGACACAAACACAATCTTTATCTACACGCATTGGGGGAGGTGAGACAATGGCGTAGAGATATAAAGCCTATGACAGTGCCATTTCAGTCTGGTTGGTACAGTATTGTTCTTCACCCTGGTTGGTGCAGTTGGCGTGGGTCTCATCGCTGTAGTCGCCACAGTCATTGTCGCCATCACAGGTCCAGTATTCTGGGATGCAGCGACCGCTGTTACACTTGAACTGGACACTGGAGCAGGAATGGCTGCAGCCTGCCTCGTCACTGTTATCCCCACAGTCATTGTCTGAACATGAGCACACACACACACACACACACACACGTGATTTTGCTGTCAGTTATTGCTTCCCATTCAAACACAGCTTCATCGAAGGAGAAAGAAGCCTCAGATGGTGACACTCACCGTTGTCACAGCGCCAGTTGACGTTGATGCAGCGGCCATTGGCACAGGTGAATTGGGTTAGAGGGAAGCAGGTTGGGTAGGCTGGGGAAGGAGGCAAGAGAGGATGCTTCAAATATGTTGAGCACATTTGTCAGACCAAACCATGTGTCGTTCAAACAAAAGCAACGATGGAAAGGTGCAGTGAAGTAGTGAAGACCCACCACAGGAGTCCGGTTCATCGGAGCGGTCTCCACAGTCATCATCCAGGTCACAGGTCCAGGAGATGGGGATGCAGCGGCCACTGGCACAGGGGTACTGGTTGGGCGGACACGTGCGAGCTGATAGAGGGAGCAGGACTAAGACAGTTTAGTGTTTTTTCCATTTTGTTTTCCTAAATGGTTACTGGTTTATTAGTCCAGCATTCCTCAGTGTTCAACCTAGGTCCTCTCTTATTCTCAACCTGCATGCTCCCTCTCAGTCATATAATCATTAACTAGAAGGATCTGAGAACGCAAACCTCCGCTGAATGCTGAACAATTCTACAACTTGCTGTTACACCCAAAGACATAATTCCTATCACTTAAATGTTAAGTTAAATTGATTTGGTGACCCTGCAAACATACCCATTGGATTTGGAATCAAGTCTTCATCTCTGTTAGTTTCATAGTTATGGCGGAAAAAAGGTTTTAAACCGTGGAAATACCAGACCTGGATCATGATCAAAATCTAATCAATTGTTCCTTGGCCCAAAGCCTATCTGTCCACCAAATGTCAAAGACATTCGGTCATTGGTTTTTCAGATATCCTGCTGACTGGCAGACAGACAGACAGACAGACATACATACAGACAAACACACAAACCTCCTTGGCAAAGGTAACTATAGCATTGTCTTTCACTCTTATGTAGATGATGCACACCTTTACAAGGTTACAGCTAATACATTTCAATCTTGTATTTTAGAAATCAAAAGATGGATGACAAACAACTTTCATTGCAATAACGCCAACAAAACTGAAATGCTGACTCTAGGCCCTAAGCTACAAAGACCTCAAACGTCTTACATACCAGAGCAGGTGGTGTTGGATTCATCCTCATCATTGCCACAGTCATTGTCCCCGTCACACAGCCAGCGCAGGGGGATACAGCGGTTGTTCTCGCATTTGAATCGGTCAGTTGGGCAGGTGTGCTGGTCTGGGGAGAGAGAACAGGAAACACCAAGTCAACACCATCACTTTTTTATTTCTGGTTTTCTAAGTACCGTAGTATAGGGTGAGACAGAAAGGCTGAGACAGGTAGAGGATGGAACGTACCATGTTGTGAGTACATGGTATGTGTCTTAGCCCGCTGATAATTGGTTTTCTAATACTGTTCTGTATTGGATATTGTATTATTTAGCCTACCAAATGACCCTGTGATCCTCTAAAAACACAAATCAAGTCAAAAAAATGGAACATTCAAGACAGAAATGTGTCCCTGGTGCTCACTATCCCATGATGAAGAGAAAGCTGGCCAGTGAAATCATGGCCACGTTACACTGCATGGAAAGAGACAATCTTGGAAAACACAGTTAGCGCTCCGTCGTCTCTCGTTATCTTACGCTCGGAAACATAATTTGTTTATCCATGTGTTGCTGCGTAACCATGACGATGATGTGGCACACTCACGGCAGAGCTCGGGGGCCTCGTCACTGTTGTCCAGGCAGTCGTTGTCCCCGTCACACTTCCAGCGCTCTTGGATGCAGCGGTTGTTCTTACAGGCAAACTCCCCAGGCTGGCACTGAGGTGGGGGCACGTAGGAGGGGTTGGCTGGAGAGGGGATCAGGGGTAGGAGGAGGAACAGAGGGGTTATTGAGACATGGGCTGAGCAGCAAAGCACAACAAAGCTTTGTGGTGCGTAGGTCAGCTTTGGTCTCTTTTGTAGTTACGACATTATTGGTGGAGGTTCTTTTAAACTTTCCCCCAGATTTGGCACAGATGGCGAGTATAGATTTCAAATGGAAAGCACAGCCCAGTATTCTTTAACAGCCTCAGCTGAGTAATGCGTTTTCCATAACTTCCCAGATCGATCTTTGGTGAACCCTTCTACTGGTGAAGCTGCTAGTTACCTTTGCAGGTGACATTATCAACATCCAGGATTTGATCGTCAGCACAGCCACAGGACCTGCCGTCGGGGACAGCGAGGCACAGACTGCTACAGCCACCGTTGTTGACTCGACACGCATTGGAACCTAGAAGACAAAGACAAACCAAGAAGACGGGTAGTTCAGCAGCTGATCAATCACTTGTAAGGGCAAAACACAGGATCTTGTTATCATATTATACTTCATTAATATGCTTACTTATCATTATATACTTATACTTGTCATGAGGTGAGAATGAATGAGGAGTAAGAAGACATACCTTGCTGCTGGTGTGCATCATACACTCTGATCTCAAAGATGGGTGGCCTCTCGTTGCGGAGCAAGGTGACCGTCTTAGTGACCTGGTCCAGTTTGTAGATGCTGCCACCGCGGTACTCATTCCAAAACAGAAATTGTTTGTAATGGCACAAGCCGAAGGCATGGTTAAGTTCCTGTCCCTCATACACCACCTGGCCAATCAGGAAACAGCACACTCAGTGAGAGGGGTCAGGTCTACAAACATTACCTCAGTGTTACCTGTGTCCCAGTAAACCAAAGATACTTACATTGCAATAAACTATGAATGTTGGGATTGAGCTTGTATAATTGAAGACACTACACTCTAAATACATTCTCCCGCACTACCAACCTTACGCGCAGTGGTGTTGAGGTAAACCATCTCTATACGGTCGTAGTAGGCATCCACCCAGTAGAGGATACCCTGGGGAATGTCCAGACTCAAGCCGTTAGGCCACAGCACCGTCTTGCTGGTCAGGAACACTTGGTGGTGGGAACCGTCCATCCATGCTTTCTTGATCTTCCCCCTGTTGCTCTCTGTGGGGTCCTCTTCCCAGTCTGTCCAGTACATCCATCTGGAAGAGAGGGCAGACATTTCATCACGTTCAAAAAGGCTCATGAGATACGGAGTCTGTGTGAGTCGGAGGTGTCAAAGTTTGGCTTTTGCTGCTCTTTGATAGAACATCTCTCAACAAAACAGAGGAAGATGCTTTGTAAACTCCCATAGACAAACACACAAAAACATACGCAAGCAACAGTGCTGGCAGCCAACACAAGTAAAAGTGACATTTAAACACAAACCCTCAGACCGTCAGATCCCATCATACAGGCTGCACTCTGCAGCACCCACACATGATCAATATTAACACTAAATAAACAATAGCTACAGATTAAAATATCAATATTTACACAAGATATTCGTAAAGCAAATGCCTATCAAGACCTATAGTGGCTATCGTTGTTCTTGGTTTATCTCCAGGATGTAATATAGTAGCCAGAATGATGGGGAAAAAAGGGCACTAATGCAGGACATTTCTCAAATGATGGGACAATGACGTTGGTTTGGCGCACTGCTTATCCCCCCAGGTTCTCACCCATGCTGGGGGTCCACCACAATGGCACGGGGGTGGGTCATCTTGCCTTCGATGAGCGTCTTGCGGGTCTGAGAGGCCTTCTCCAGCCTGGCGACACTGATAGTCTTCTTAGGCCCATCATCTGTCCAGTACAGATTACCTCCCATCCAGTCCACCGCTATACCCTCTACTGTGTGGATACCTGGGGCGAGGAGGGGAAGAGATATTTAGTGTTGGAGAGGATGGATGGGTTGATGGATGAATAACTTTACGGAATAATTTTTTCTTCCATAAATGATTTGCCAGAAATAGCCAGGATGTGGTTATAGAGTAACCCTAGTTTCTAATATCCAATGCAAACCTATCGTTCCATCCTTACCTTCCTTCAGGATAGTGTCTCTCTCGGTGCCATCTATCTTCTGTCGGCCAATTATGTAGCTGGTAGCATCAGCAAAGTAGATGTATTCACTGGCAGCATGGAAATCCAGAGCTCTGGGGTTCATCAGGTTCTCAATGGGAATCATATACTCATCAGGCACCTTGGCATTCATGTCCATGCCCCTGATGATTCCAGGACGACCCTTGCCATACACCAAGAACAACTCGTGGTCTGGTTCTGCCAAGGACAAAAACCAAAAAAAGCATTACATTACTGATCACCATCATCAATACAATGTCTTTGTCACATGTAACATATCATCTATCATACTCACTCTTGCAGGACTTGCCGTCGCTGCCCAGGCTGAATCCAGAGCGACAGCGGCAGGTACGAGTCTTGTGGCTGTTGCCCAGCAGACAGATGTCAGAGCAACCTCCAGCCTTCCCAAACTGGTCCAGGGCACATGCATGGCTGCGCACTGAGCGAGGAGGGAGGGGCATGAAAACAATGCAACACTACAGCACAGCACAAGTCAATCTGAATTGTACCGAATGGCATCAATGGGCATGGATGAGACAAAGCACACAAGGGAGGAACAAGTGAAGTTGGTGCAAAGAGAGTGAGTAGGTGAATGAGTGAGTTGCTGCCAGCAGGTATAACTATAACACATATCAAATGGCCAGGCTGTGCCCATCCTAGGTGTGTACCTGGAGGTTGGCGCCTCTGGTGGTACACATGTAGGGCAGCGCCCCGGTCCACCCGCGTCACCACCTGGAAGTCAGAGCTGTTGAAGCGGTTCACTCGGATCACACTGGTCTTGGGGTTGAGGTTGCCTTCATCGGAGTTAGTGGCATACAGGTAGTTCTCAAATACAGTCAACCCATATAGATGCTCAATCTGAAGTAAATAGAGACAACGAGGAGCAAAGTTTGAAAGTTGTGCCCAGTTTAATGAAAGTAAGTAATACTCTGAGCACTGACTTAATTAATAAGACAGCTCATAGGGGATGACTAATAGCTTGCATATCTTTAGTGTACAAATTTCTATCTTGCATGCTGCTTGGCAAAATCTGCACGTTGAAATGAGAGAGAGAGAGAAGAGAGAGAGAGAGAAGAGAGAGAGAGAAGAGAGAGAGAAAGAGCGAGAGAGAGAGAGAGAGAGAGACAGGGCATGTTTGTGTAAACTTGGCACAGGGCAGCATGGTGGCTCAACTTCCCATCTGCTGTTAAACAGAGAGAGGCTTTAGTTATATAAGGGTCTGTTCTGCGGAGCTCTCCTCTACTGTCAGGAAGACGTATGGGCTGGGTTCAGCACCCCTAAACCCCACCACTGCAGTCCTGATTTCATTAAGATCATTACTCCACTCTTAAGCTTGAGCCAAGCTTCGCTAAGGCCAGGCTAATATGTTTAGAGAGACACTAGCCAGGAACATCACCGCACTCCAAGTACCGTTATATCAATCAAGGCAATAAAACGGACGTATCCCCCGGGAGAGACCGACTCTCTTTGTCTAGATATGCAGGGGGACAACTTGAAAACAGTACTGTCTCAAAAGATGACGAGTGTAAATCAATGTTGAGACCAACAGATGTTCTGCGTTATGGCAGGGAGGATTGGGAAGTCAAAGGGGACACTGGGTTATTGCTGTCTGGGAGGGGCTCAACAGCTACAATCTTTTAAGTAGGCTGAACAATCAGGAGCATGTAACATTAGGAGTATGTGTGTGTGTCGAAGTGTGCGTGGGTGTTTCTGTGAGTCCGTCCATCTAGCCACCCATCCACCCATCCTCCCATGCTCACCAGCAGGCCCTGGATGATGGTGTGTCGGTTCTTGCCCTCGTAGTCCACCACCTCGATGTAGTCCAGGTAGGCGTCAGCCCAGTACACCAGCCGGTTGACTAGGTCCAAGGTAATACCGTGGGGGAACACAATCTTACTGTCCACCAGCTTGGTGCGGTTCTGACCATCCATGTCACAGCGCTCCACCCTGGGCGTAGACCCGTAGTCTGTGAAGAACACTTTGCTGTAGCAAGAGAGGCGGAGAAAACAAGATGGGGACGTTACGGTGGAGAGACAGAGTGAGGCAATTCATTAATAAGAAGAAATGATAGGACAAAAGGGACTGGATGGCTGTACTATACTTCATATATACATTTGGCTTGAATATTATACATTTATTCCATTATATTTATCTTTTTTTTTTTAAGGAGAAGTGATACTTTGGAAAAAGGAACAATGTCGGATGCAAGCTGTTTGTTTTGTCAGTATCAGGAAACTGAGCCAGTGATCATGCCTATTTGAAGAGAGTTTGTGTGAGTGTGCATGCACGCGTGTGTACGTGAGTGTCTGCACGCGTGTGCACAGCTATGCAAATATCTGTCTCTCTTTCCATCTGGAGGAAGTGCTTTGTTCGCTGACCGCCTGCTTAGTCAGCACGTCATCTGATCATAAGACGGCATCTTCCTCTAGGATGTTGCCAAAGAACAGTACTAAGGGCATGAAGGGTGGAAGGCAGCACTGACCCCATGGCCGGGTCCAGTGCGATGCCTTTAGGGTTGTACAGCTCCTGGTCCAGCAGGGTCACACATGTCTGGCCGTTCTTGTTGCAGACAAACACCCGGTCGTCCACGTCGTCCACAAAGTAGAAGTTTCCGGTCAGCCAGTCAATAGCCATCTGCTCCACATCTGAGGGATGATGGAGATGGAGGAGGAGGAGGAGGGGGTGGCAGAGGAGGAGATGGAAGGAGAAAAGAGAAGAATATAGAACAGAAGGATTACATAAGCGCATTGGAGCATTCTGGAGGTACAGAACAGATATAATGTACCCAAACCAGCATGGGGTCAAAACCTCTCTCATGTCTTATCTCCATCTACTTTATTTCCTAACTTTTTTTTAAATAAAAAATACCTGAGGAGGGAACACTGCCCAGTGCCCACTCTCTTGAGCTAAGAAAAATGAAATAATAGCACTGAATGAACTGAACTTGTGTCCTGTTGCTGCACTGGCGGGTCTAGCAGGTTGATTAAGACGAGCGAGGCATGAAGGAGGGAGCGAAACAGAAAAAGTGACAGACAGACGGAGCGAGGTGAAGGCCTGGCCCGCACTCCCTGAAGCTGAACTACCATCTGTGGAGCGGACCGAGAACGCAGCGTATTGGCCTCCCACTGGGGAGGGAGACACAGACATTAACACGTTATTACCCAGGGGCTCGTTTGAGGATATATTGTAAAACTACTAAGTATGCTTCACTCACTCACTGGAAACATTCAATTAAGACTTTCACCAAAGGGACAATGATGTGCAGAATTTGAATGGAAAAGCACAAAACAGATGTTTTTTGGTTTGTTTTTTAAAGAACAGCAAGTCTATGAAGCAATGTTAGGCAATAATTGTACAAACCCACCAAATGGGCGATTCTCATACATTCCATACAGATAAGCTTTTCATGATAACTCTGGATATGTGGCATGACCCTGGGTTTAACTTTATACCATATATTTGAAGTCCAAAGAGATACAATGCATATTCATAATAAAGAATATCATGCACTTCTCTTTGAGCTACTTTCAGCTCGTATAAAAAGCAATACCATTCTGGTCAAAACGGAGGGTTTGCCTGGGCAGCAGCAGAGCAGTAATATATCTGGATATGAGTCATAGGGACACAAACAATGGTTGCAACACCGCTCATAAAGGTCGGCGAACTTCACATTTCACAACTCTCCTGCTTACTAAGTCAACTCGCAAGGAGATGGAAAGAGGAACCCTTATGTTCCGGATATACCCCTCAGCCTCAGTGGTTTGAAACGCTGACGCCGTTAGCACTGGTGACTGTGTGGAGGATCCACTCCTCGTTTCTGCCGGCCGACTACCCTTGGGCTCCGACGATTGTGGGTGGGGGAGACCCAGCTGTGGGCAGGGAGGGAGCACTGCCTCCCATACTGCCTTGTGTTTTAACAGCTGCCACCGCACTTCCTTTCAAAGCAGGACACACATCACACAGCAAGTACACACACAAGCACACACGCATTATCAAAGCCACACAAATCACTGCAGTTGCCTCTCCAGTTAATTAACGGGACAACTTTGATGTTGGGATAGACACTCGCTCGGCTCCCTCCGGCCCCCCACCCGCCATCCTCGGTGAGCCAAGGATTCCCGCAGTCAGCCCGTCCCAGCACTCTGGATTGCGGGGCTCTGACCATTCATAAAGAAAAGGGGGGGCCCCCCCAACAATGGCAACCATGCTGTTCAGAGCCAGAGCAAGTTCCACCACAGAGCGCGCAGACATCTGGGCCCAATGTACCCCCCACATTTGTTTTTTAAAATACAATAAAAAAAACAACAACAACACATCCACAGAGCTTCAAAAGGCCGGCCCCACATGGAACTGATGCTT
>OMOT01022603.1:9141-19572 GCA_900312575.1 Acanthochaenus luetkenii | reverse complement strand
TAGGGCATATCCTTTGTGCTGGGGTATAATGGAATGACAAATAAAAACAATTACATAATTGAGTATTCAACTGCCTTCATGTTCACATAGCACAGACAAAACTGTGTTGAGCCGCAAGCTGAAGAAGATATTCCACAGGGCAGTTAACCCATCAGAAACAGATCAGCTGAATGCTCTGATGCGTTAAACAGACCACAAACAAATAGTCACATATTCTAAATGTGTTGTCTATGGATAGACACTGGACACACACACACACACACACACACACACACACACAGCCTACTTCTGCAACAGCTAGGTCACTTAGGCTTTTCTTTCACGTGTATGTGTGCATGCATATTGTTGTGTCAATTGGGACGCTGTTAACTGTGAGGAGAAATTTGTGAAATTGGTAGCATAAAATGTATGACGGCATCAATAATCTCTTACGAGAAACGAGTGCGATATAAACCCTACATGATGCAATCCATTTGAATCTAAAAATATCTCTGAACTTGAACCAACTTAGAAGGGCAAACTTTTTTTTTCCACTTCAGTCCACTGGACCCAGTTTGTCTGCTGGTGTTTTTCTCCTCTCACTTTGCCCTTGCACACCTGGCCTATTGCATAAAGCCTGTAGATTGTTTCATGTAGTGGGAAGCGCTTACACTGTATGAAAACAGATGGACACAATCTGTCTGCCTCACCTTCACAAGATGTACCTACTGAACACCATCTGCTCAAACATCCACACTCTGCCAGGCCTGGAATACTAAAAGATGGGGACGTATTTGGGGAACCGGATGGACTGCAGCATCTATGAATACATTAATTTCTATATTAGGGTGTAAATGTCCTTATTAATAGTTTAGTGCTGTAAAGTAATCACTAGGACAAGCAGGGAATCAATAATCTGAGAAACATATATGTTATATAATAGCACTCATTGCTCGCTGGCTGGCACAAAACAAAGAATATATAAAAATAATATGAAATATAAGAAGGAAGGGCAGAAACATCACTGTACAGTGTGTGAGTGTACAAAGGAGACAAACTGAAAAAAGTGCAGGGCATTTTAATAAAGATTTGGTCATGCCATGCCTGTTATTAGTGTAAATGTTTCTGCTATTGTTTTCTAGCTTAATAGTTTCCATGAACATTTCTAGCTGTCTCGCTTTTTTACTTTATTTTTGAGGCATCAGGTTCCTTTTTTTCTGCCAGTAATGTGGTTACATCAAAATTAATTTGATAAATGACATAGCTAACAAATACCACGGGCTTAGACAATACAAGAAACAATCATTTATGAGCCACATAACAAATTAATAATAAAACTCCACCACAACTATAATTTTCAGAAATAAAAAGTATTTCTTTGTTACTCTTTGTTAAAGTGCAGGGAAAATAAACTACCTTAATGTATTACTTAACGTATTACTTTACAAGCAGCAGTTAGGCTACGTGTGCATACTACTGTCTCCACAGTATGTGCTCCAATTTCCAAGTGTAATTTAATTGTTTACCAAATAAGATCAGATCAAGGCTTGAAAACGTTGCGTTTTTGTGTACCACCTTAAGTATCTGCTAGCAGACTCTGAAAAGATTGTGCAGCGCACATTTAACAACTGAAATGTGCAGATTTTCAGTTTATTGTAATACCACACATATAGCGACGGTTATCTTTGAGGAGCACAAACCTAAAGACCATAGACAAGACATAAGCAGACGCATTTCTCGTTGTACACCTGCACTCGCGAGAATGTATTTTTCCACGATATTTTGAAACCAAAACAAACACGGCTTGCATAGATTGTGGTTTGTGGTGCGATTTGTGAAGAAAAAATAGGGAGACAGAAGAGGGAGAGGGAGAAGACGTTTGTCTTTCTTTCCTGGCTCACTATCGCTTTGTTTAATACATCCATGCATCGCGCACATTGGATCTTGTGTATACACTTCCGTATTTTTCCCCTCTTCCTTTGTCTGTCACAAATTGTAGTTTCTTGTACTACAATATTGGTTTAAAATACATTTATTTGGGATTTGTGGTCTAAAATATATGTTATTTTCCATCAACGTTGAGTGGGAATTCAAGAAATGTATGTTAAAGTATAAATCCAATCACAGAAAAATATAGTTTGCTAAATTATTCACCCAATTTACTCACTTGGGCTATATTTTCCCATTGGCAAAAGCATTTAGTAACACAGTATATTACTCATTCTTCTGTATTGAAGTGAGCGGGTGGAAGACTTCCTCACAAAAAAGGTAAAAGTAGAGCGACATTGAAAATAAAATGTATTTGAAATGTCTTACTAAAACCTTAAGATGAAGAATAATATAGCTCATATGAGTGAAGAGGATCAAATCTTTATCAAACTAGATTTTTCTGTTATTGGAATGTTATATTTCCACATGTGTGTGTGTTTGTGTACAAATGTGTATGTGAATGATGAGACATCCTTGGTAGCAGATTATGATACACCAATCAATGATCAAATCAATAGTCAAATGTGGGCTAACTATAAGAGTAATCTTACACAGTGAGATGAAGGCTGCATAGGCCTAAGGGTTCACTTATTCTGCTGTAGTAAACTTATTTAATAAATGATCACCTTTTATATATATCATCCACAGTTTATAGGTCATGGAAGATATACTGTATAATCATACACATGCACACATACGAGCAAGTTTCAACCATTTATTTTTGAAAAACATTTATTGCCATGTATCTAATAATCCAAGTGTAATAATCTAAGTGTAATTTTCAGTCATAACAGATATGTTGGTGAATGAATCATGTCAAAACAGAAATCGGACTGAGTAATATCACCCTTGATATTTTTCAGATATATTCCAGGTTTCACTTCTCTTGCTTCAATATTTTATTAGCCTTTTTTTAAATTATGTTCCCTCCTTTTATTTCTTTTTATGTTCCTTGTTCTACTTTCACTTCTCATAACATGATAATGTGTTCTATCTGTCAGGGACCTCAGCCAGGCATTATTTGACCATCATTTATAATGACTATGTGCTTGTCCTCACTCCCACAGCCTGTGTATATTGAAGCAAATTGCACTGCATATCAAGCATAAATTAATTAATATTTTAATATTGGAATACAATCTCTCATACATAACTGTGCAACGCTACTAAAACAGGATATTCATCTAATTAAATACTCTGCCAGGAATATATAAATCAAATACACTGCCGGCTCCCACAACACAATAGCTATTACCAGACATAAACATACAAATATGTTGGGAACATCATGAAGCCAACCCTTGTTGATGTTCTTATTGGTTAGCTTTGGGCAAAAAGAGACAAAATAATTACATTGATATGAGATATTGAGAAGAGGACCAATACTATAATACTGCTGTATACTAGAGAGGATTCACTCTTGAAAGCAAAGAGGATATATTATTGTCGCGTACTTCATTCAGTCCTCTAAACTCAATCAAATCATCCGAGAGCAGGGAATCTTAACACCCTTTATTACTCTTGTCATACGGAAACCCAAAACAATTTGGCCCGCAATCCCTTTTAGGTCCCAAGACATACTGATACCACCATACTGACATACTGACATACCACCAACATGAAAGCACCAAGCAAACAGCTAGTTGCACCATTCATGACCATTTCTGCAATGCTGGAATTATTATAATGATATATTTCTGTGCATCTCTACTGGGTAAAACTAAAAGAGGATTTTAGGTATTTTCTTGATATTTGGATGTAAAGCTTTTATTACTCTGAATTTGCCAAGTGCCTTGAGGACTATGGATATTAACTTTTTGCATTACAAATACCTACCCTCATTTTAAATGCATTGAACTCATCATTATGCATGCAAAAATATGGTCTCTGTGACTGTCCCAGGCCCAGTGATCTGCTGTGCCAAAATCTTAACAACCAATCAGGACAGCTCTCGGCAAGGAGGTGTCCCTATCTGCCTGTTAATCACACGCTCACATAGCTCAGTCTAGTCCTGACCACCCTGCAAACTGCAGAGAGAAAACAAATATATCCACAGAAGAGATGACATGAAACAACCATAATTCAAAGTGAATACAGGACTGCAATAAATGTGTTGTGTAAGGAAGCAAGTTATTTCCCCCAGAGCACAAGATGTGTTCATCAGGAAGGAGACACATTCAGGTCAGTCAGTCAACTGGTAGCTATGGCTTTGTGACTGTGGTAGCTAATCTGTTGTGCGACAAAAATATTTTTTTTTTTGCTAGCTGATATATATTTTAGAGTGAAATGGTAAAATCTATGGGATGTGTGGGAATTATGCTGGAAGACATTTAATGCCACTGTAATCAAAACAGTATTTCACATATATAATATAGGATAAGATAGGATAAGACGAATCTTGAATGATCCCCATAGGGAAATTGGATCATTGCAGCAGCAAATAGTAATGGGACATGACAAAGAAAATAAAAAAAAGAATACAAATAAATAAATATATATATGTACAAAAATGTAAATAATATTCACGTTAACAGGTTTAGAAAAGACCATGTATATGTCTGGAAAGTGTCTAGGCATGTAGATGTGTGTTGTAAAACTCTTATCAATATATTCAATTGACAGAGATAGATAACATGTACATAATGTCCTGATTTGGATATGTGTATTGCTAGCTGTCCCTTTGTTAAAAAATGGGGGGTACCATATGCACAGAAAGGTGATAATGTGCATATTTATTATTGTCTGTTCTCAGTAACACTAATTATCAAAAAACAGGTTTTGTCCAAGATGGAGTTTAGTCTTCATCTTCCCCTGCTACTGCTTCTAGACAGCTAGCCCTCTCAACCAGTTCGTTAATCCTGCATTTCCTGCCTTGAGGCTTCCTGCCCAGCACACCGCCCAGCAATGAACAGTGCACTGGCCACCACTGATTGGTAGAACATGTTTAGTATTCTGTTGCATTCGGTGAAAGACCTGAGCCAACTCAAGTAGAACAGTCTGCTCTGGCCTCTGATGTACAGTGTTATCAGACCTGTCCAGTTTATTGTTGATATGCACCCCCAGATGTCTGCAGAGACCCTGGAGCAAATACAGCCACATTGCATATATTCCCACAGAGTCCTGACCAAGGTGGAGAACGCATATTTCTTGTTTGCCAGTGATCTCACATTCCCCATGAATTCTCTCCCCCTCTCTCCCTCACCCCCACTCTCTTCCCTCTCCAATGTGCTATCAATTTGGTCGGTAGATTCTTCGGACGCAGCCTCAGTGCGATCAGCTGTTCCCAAGTGTGATAAAAGAAAGTGAAAAAGTGCTAAAAACTAAGAGAAACACTGCTTTTAATAATAGTTAATAGTCCATTAAAGCTACAATATGCAAATGGCGGGATTGAGGCATATACACACAGGGTCACAGACAGACATTGAGACATTGACCAACAATGTATAGTATATCCTATTTATTTATTGTTATTTTAATGTGAGAAAAAGCTTTAAATCAGTGCAGCTTGCAAGGGTATATATGGGCAATTGTTTAATGATAGTAAATCAATGTGATCATGTGCTGAATTTTACTATGGATGATAAGTGAAGGTTTCAGATTATTCCTAAAAAACAGTGTGTGTTTTATGTTGACAGACTTCATTTTGATGATCTATGCTTTTTAATGTGTTGGGTTATGTTCTTACCTGACCTATTTTTCCTGCAGTGCCTTACCCGACTGTACCTGAGGCATTATTCCACAACTGATTAGATTAGATTGCACTTTATTGATCCCCTAGGGGAAATTCAGGTATCACAGCAGCAATTGGCAGAACATTGCCAGAAATAGGGAAGGCAATAAAAAACTACAGGTAATAACAGGTAATAATAATGGCCACTTGTAAATAATGCACTATACAAATTGACTCCTGTGCAGGATAATTGAGTCCCATGATATAGTCCAGAGATTTATAATCGCTATGTGTCTGGGTGTCACTGTGTCTCTCTCTGTCTCTCTATGACACAGATACTGTCTAATATCCAGCATTTTATTTTTACTTTCCCTCTCTCTCTCCTTGTCTGTTCTTACATTCTGCCTTTCCTCACCACTAAGTGGTTGACTTGTTGGTCTCTTGATGGGCAACCTATCCTGTTTGGTCAAAATCTGCCTTCCAGCTGTGTTTCATTTCCCCTTGCTCTTCAATGCACTCGCTGTTCCTCAAAATGTGTTGAACTTCTGCCCTTTCCTTTCACTGCTCCTCCCAGCTACCATTCAAAATGAACCATTTGCAGCTTTAAGCTGCTCATGACTTTAACGAACATGACATGTGATTTTCAAGATGCAAGAAACAAAAAACAAAAAAAACAAATCAAGCAAACAAAATTTGGTACGTCTGACCATATGACCATGTTATTAAGTAAGGAAAAGACGGGCCTTTGTTCTACATGTTATGCAAGTGAAGGCATCATGTCTTATTATACTTGGGCTACTCTAATCCATTGCTTGAAGATCCTTTTTCATGCTTTCAGAGCAAAGATAATGTTCTCTTTCAGCTCAGAGAGGTGCACCAAGAAATCCCATAGCATGGACATGTCAAGTGATCAAAAGTGTTAATCAGCCTGAACGTAAAAAAAAAGAAAAAAAGATATTCGGCAGAATATTACGTACGAATCCGCAGCTTATATAAGTAAATAGAACATACAAAGGTCTAAATCCCCTCATTTAGCCAATCCATGACTTCAATGTGGCATCTTGTGATTCAATTATTCATTATGTCTTGATGAAGTTTGGAAATGTGTCTCAAACTGAATAAATTGTAGCACTTACATACCCACCTCGTCTGAAAACAGGAAAACAGTATGACATGATTGAACAGTTAACAACTCAGTGACTAGAGTGCTTTTGTGACGAAGACAGTCACAGAAAAGTGGGGAAAGGAGGATTCTTCTTTGAGGCAGAGGACAGACTTTCTCTCTGTGACACCATGTCATTGAATGCTCACGGTTTACACTTTGCTGACCCTGACATTCCTCATGGTGGATTTAATTATCTAAAAAGTACCAATTTAACTGGATTTGCTTCAGGAACACCTATGGTCTAGGACAGTAGCCTATAATCAATGTTTATTAACATGAACAACTGAAGAAGTTCATGTCAATATTAATTATCCACTGAAGAGTAGTAAGGACGCCGTACACAGCCGCTTGTGATCAGGTGCTGGTTGGTCACAGGAATACAAAACAGTCCATACAAAGAAATTAATAAATTATCCACTATTTGAAAAATGGCACACCTAAACTGACAAAGTGATTTCCACTGAAATGTCCTTTACTTACAAAATTGTAACAGTTTGAGCATTGTCTGTGTAACAATCTGTATTTTCTTAAATATTATTAGAAATACAAGACGTTGTTTAGACTAAAATGTAACTCTCTCCTATCACCGGGCCAGAGGTAACATATCGCCAGTTCAGATTTCAGATCGGTGAGCCAGGCACAACAAACTTTGAGAGGCATGTGGTGAGGAATGTCATTCTTGGCCACCCTGGTCACCCCCTTAAAGGGCAGTTAGAGTTGAATGCCTAATATCAAACTCACTTTGTTACAAAGCCCTGAAGCACAAGGTTAAAGGGTAATTCCACAAACTATCCATTGTCCGTATGTGAATGTATAAAATTAAAATAACAGAGAAATCTATTTTGCATAAGCATTCAACCCCTTTGCTTTTTTGAGCTACACAAGCAAATATTTCTTATCATCTGTCATATTTAGGTTGTATTTAGTTGTTCTGAACAATGTTTTCCTTTTAAACTTTTTTTTTATTTGTCAAAGCTGAGTCCAGGTCCCTTACCTTGATCTTAATGGGACTCAAAGGGATTTCAGGGTGTCGGCTGGACTCTCCATCAGAATGGTATGGTTCATTTATGGATGACACAAGATGCCAGTTCTTGAGGTTGAAAATAAAAATATAAAAAGCAGGTAAAACACAACAGTCACACTAAAAGGCTGTAGGGTAAAAGTGGGTCTTTAATCAATTTTTTTTAAATGGCAAAGGATGCTGCTGACCTCTCTCGGTGAAGGTTATTCTAAAGTCTAACAGCAGCAATGGCAAAAGTGCAATCACCCTTTAGTTTTAGTCTAGACCAGTGGTTCCCAAACCTTATCCTGGTGTAATCAGGGGCTGAATGAGACCTGGGACACGAGGTGAATGTGATCAACTACCAGGTAGAAAACCAGCAGGGCTGTGGTACTCGAGGACCAGGGTTGAGACCATGGAATGGCCAGGAGCCCCAGATCAAGGGACCTAGGGGTGTTGTAAAGGGACAGTTCAGGAATATACTGAGGCGCAAGAGCGTTCAAAGCATGGCATGGTACATGTGGTCTCGGAACAGAAGAGAAAAAGGGGACATAAGGAAAATCAATTTGATTGATGTACAGTATACTATCATTATACAGTAGCAACATATGGAGTAAAGGAATGAAACGTAAAATAGGTAAGACTTATGATAACAGACTACTTGCTTTGTTTATGATTAACACAATACTAAACTGAACTACACCCTGAACTGTAACGTGGAAGTTGGGGGGGGAAACAGGCCTACTGTTCTGCAGCGGGATGGAAAAAAGAGCTGCTGAAGGGAGGGCAGCAGTATTTGGCCAGTCAGTCCATATGTCCATCAGCCAATAATGGAACAGGAATAGCAAACTGTGAACAGAACAAATAAATGTCAGTGACCTAATCACCCTTTTTAACAAAGCTAGGGGGGTGGAAAGCCAGTTGTCAGTGAACTATTGATAATAGATCAAATGTTGAGAGCAACACTGTCAAGGATTTCTTTGGGGAACCTTGTCAGGATAATGTATCAAGAACAAGAGGAGGACTTCACATGGGGAACAGTCTCCACCAGGACCTCGGCTGACATCGGAACAAAACAGCTGAACACGGCGGAACAGGACAGGTGATTCTGAGCCTAATATCATCAACCCTCAGAACTCCTCACATTTCTCTGGCGCGTGATTGGCAGGGACAGGGATGAATAACAAAGCCTGATCTACTGAAGGGTTGTGTGTGTGTAACAACACGTACAAAACTGTTACCACTGGCCAAAAAGTAGCAACGCTGATCTACTAACTGTTCAGACGATTGGGTCACTCAAATGAGCAACATTATGTTGTGGTTGTCTTAATGAATATGTAACATTGGACATTTCTAGAAGAGTGTGATAAATATTAGGGTATGCAAATAGGTTAATTAGAACGTATAATGTGATTTACCAAGACTGAAAGTAATTGCGGGAAAGGTAATTGCATGTGTGATAGGCCGACATAGGGAGAGCACGTATTAATCAGACAGAGATGGCAGCTCTGATAGCAAGAAGGAGACAGCAGCTGCGGCAAAATCCGAGAATATTGTTCCAACAAGTCACCTGGCAGAACCTATTCAGTCCGCGTCTGTCTTGTTTCTTGAGGGGCTGATCTGGTGTGTTCAGCTGCACGTTTCTCTTCAATCCTCAAGGAACAGAAAGATTGCGACAGATCATCCTTCCTTCACTTAGTCAGAATAAATGTACTTTTCATTTTGCGCTTTCAAAAAGCCTATGGAAAGAACAAAGGATACGCATACAAATAAACATACACTCGCACACATGAGCCTTGCCTTGTTCCTGTTAATGCATGCAGAGAGAGAGCATGGAGGATGCACGCAAGACAAGAAAGAGACGAGGAATGGCAGAGGAGAAAGGGACCTTTTGACGGATGGAGACACTCGCTTCTAATTTGTTGCCCGTAAGGACAAGAATCTTGCCGTGAAATGCAAAGTGTGTCCAAGCTAAAAACACGTATCCACCGTATGACATCCAATCTCTCCAAGCACCTGAATGTTTATTCGCCCACTGCACAGAACGCATTATATAAGTTCTAGTGTGTAACGCAAAATAAAAAAAATGAAAGCCTGAGATTGTACAGCAGTTTGACACAGTAAATGACAGATCAATATTTAATAAAAGAGTAGCGCTTCCCTGCTCTCTTTCTCTATAAGTGTGTGTGTTTTGTGATATATAACAGCCTTCCAACTACAGCTCTGATACAAGATGTGCTGAGCTTCATTGAGTTCATTCTCCCAGTCTCCATTTTTCCTGTTCACACATATCTAGCTAGAGCTAGAGCTTTTCTGTCTGTTGTCATTTGTCTGATTTCGGATGAGAGGTTAATGCGGCATCATGTTGCACAGATTGAACAGGCAGCTGAGACAACGAGACAACAGCCATTTTGTCAATTGATGCTCCTATACGAATGAACTAATGCCTGTCAGTGGGAGCATTTACGCACATGAATGCATCACCTTTATGTAACGTATCCTGTGTGTGTGTGTGTGTGTGTGTGTGTGTGTGTGTGTGTGTGTGTGTGTGTGTGTGTGTGTGTGGAGACCTTTTCTGCGTCAGCATGTTACTTCTCTTCTTTTATCATGATGTCTATTTTTCTCTCT
>OMOT01022598.1:1675-13950 GCA_900312575.1 Acanthochaenus luetkenii | reverse complement strand
TTCTACAGTTGATTCGCCTCTGCTTTGAAGAACTGCAGCAACAAGCACCTGTTGGCTCACGTACTTCAGTGAATCAAAAATATTACTTGATTCACCTTGTGCCTTTTCACTGCGGTCTTATGTCCCATCAGCAAACCTAATTATGTCACTTTGCAAACATTATATTGGCGTTATGCAGAAATACGGCAACAGGCACGGGCCAATTGCATGTATCAACCCAGTTTGATATGGATTGCGAATTCAGAGGTGAAGCTCGGCTCGTTGCTGCCTCACCTCGCGTTTCACCCCTGTAACAGGAACTACGCAAATTCAGCGATATGACTATAAAAATGTTCGAAATTAGTCATACAAAAAGAACAAAAAATATTTTCATTTTATGTTATCATTATTATTATTTTTACTTGTCATGATGACAGGTGAGGCTCTGCCTCCCCTGCCTCCCCTGACCGCACGTCCCTGCCTGTATCTTTGGCATGTCTTCTCCTCATATGCAGCTGCTCACTTTCGCTCCCTTTTTTAGCCCCTCCTCTGTCCTTTTCTCCTTTCCTTGGTCTGACTGTTCCCTTTCCTCATGATATTTGGTCTCAGGTAGACCAGGTGTCTAAAGCTGGTACCAGCTTTAGTGCAATTTGTGTTCATGATATTAAATGTTGGAGTCCAAAACTCTCTCCTGCTAAACAAACAGAAGTAAATCTGAGGTTGTTGTATTTGGACCCCTTGATTCCATCAAAATTGTGACAACCTGTGCCAATTAACACTAGAAGAGCAAGCCGATTTTTAGTCTATTGGAGGTCCGGCCACCCATCACTTTATGGCCAGCCACTTCACGCAGCTCTCGCTCCCCCCTCCTATTTCACCAACTCAACCCAAAAACACAACAGTGCAGTTTGCTCCATTGTTTTTAGTTGCTGAAAAGAGTATATAATAAATGAGCTAAGTCGGTCTATGAGTTTTTAATGTGTCTTTAATGTCATCTATGGACTATGCTTCTCCTGTATTTTGCCAGAGCCTCGAAGAAGCCCAAACTGTGCAGAGGTCACTTCACTTTTCTGCACAACAGTGCATATGTGTATAGTTTTTAAAATATAAATACAACCTTTCCCAAACTTTTTAAATTACTTTTGAATAGTTTGAAAGGGCTTCTCCATTTACATGAACAATGCTAGTGATAATTGCCCTGTGACTGCTCATTGCCGATGGGGACATCAGCAGTTGGCTGGGGGAGGATATTTTTGGGTATAGACATTATCAAAAGGCTATTCTTACAATGGCACCACTTTGCTCAAAAATCAACATAATTATGGGACATTAGCCTAACTTTCATTGTGGGCAAAACAAGATGCACAGACAAGAACATGTGATTATAACTACACAAATATGCCTAAATAAATAAACACACCCTTACAAATGTATCATTTTGTTTTCATAATTACCAAATTGCTGAAACTTGAGCAGGAACATTTGATAATTAAAAAACATAGAACAATATTTGTAGTATTTTTTATAATACCATTTTCATAATTTCACATTTAGAAGCCAGAAGCTAAGCCTACAGTATAGGCTGCTAAGAAAATACTGAGAATCAGTCTGGTGCATGGACTCTTCAAATACTGGCTGCTTGGCAAAGGGGTGTGTGTGGGTGGAGGGGTGAAATCGGTCATACACCACTTTCCTTGTATGATTTAGAAAATCTAAAAACTTTAGAAAGACAGTAGTTTTAGGAAAAGTCATGAAGATACATTTCTGCACAGCTTGTAAATGTCGAAATTCAAAATACCCCTCACATGATGGGTTGGCCTTCCTAGTGTTCATCACTTATGTCAAACTTCATGCCAAAAATCTCCGTGTGATATTTGATGAGGAACTTAAGTTTGATAAACAAATCAGTTCAGCAGTGAAACCCTACTCCAAAATAAAATGTTCTCAAAATCTGGAGAAAGTAATTCATGCCTTCATCTCCTCCCGCCTGGATTACTGTGACCCTGTGTAAACAGGTGTTGGCCATTCTTCCATGTCCTGCCTGCAGCTAAACCAAAATGCTGTCTGCAAGCTTTTAACTGGCTCCAGGAAGTGGAAACATATGGGTTGGCCCTTCCTTATATTTCGGATTTCTTCTATGTCTTTCTTCTATGTCTCCTTTGACCTCTAGCACCCATAGGCCCTCCGACACGTGGCTCTTGTATGTTCCGTGGTATAGCCCTTGACTCTATTTCATCTGTGGTGTGTGTGTGTGTGTTTGTGCAAGTTTCTGCTCTGTATTCCTTGCCTGCACTGTTTTCAAAATATTTTGTACAGTACTTTGGTCAATGATAGTTGTTTTAAATATGTTTTATAATTAAACATGACTTGACTTCTTCTCTATCCCACCATAATCTCTCCTCTCTTTCCCTCGTTCTTGCTCTCACTTATTATTTCTGCGTATTTGTAGTGTGGAGACTCTGATCCATGCACAACCAATCTGACAGATCGAAATGGCCCAGTAATCAATTATAATATTTTCAGAAATGTAACTGATTGACAGAATCATGTTGTGTCCCAAATATGCATTAATTTGGACAACATGTGAAAAGGTTATGTATTTGCCTCATTTATGTGTTTCTTTTCCTTCTGCAGTAATACGCAGTAATAATTATATCCATAATTGCGGGACATTCTCCCAGCAGGAATTCAGAATGAGTGAATGTCACTTCCCTCCTTTACCATTTATTAGATTTTTTCTTTTAATAGTTTGATCTAATCAAGAAACTTGAACTTCAGTCATCTAAATATATTCACATCCAAGTGAGTAGTGTTGGTTATTCAATAGTTAGACATGATGTTATTTGGTCTTTTCCTGCTACATTTTCCCTTCTCAGACACCTGCTATTACTTTCTCTCTACATATCAGTTCAAAGAAGCTCCAAAAAGAAGTAAAGAAATATAAAACTGCGGTGTCCCTGATTATCACCCATCCGTTATTGTTATATTCTCTTCTCTCTTCTACAACTTTTTTTACATTGTGTTTAAGGGTTAAGATGTCCAAGTTATAAAGAAATGCAAAGCTCCTCTTTTATGCTCTATGAGACTTGTGCTCATTACTTAGACTTCTTAGCTGTCTTGAAGCTAACTGGGTTGCATAGAAGGCTCAATACATCAATTTGCTAACTTGCAGAAAGCTAGCATTGTTTAGAAGCAGTGTATTGCAGCCTGGCAGGCTTTATCACTTTCCCCCAACCGTTTAGCTGCCCGTTAAGCTAGTCAGCCAATAGCCACTACCTTGCCAAACCTGAAATTTGCAGACAATGCAGACGGCGCCGCAATCCAGGATTGGCCAAACAAAGAAGAACTGCAACTACTGGCCAATACTGGTGGAGTAATTGTTTGTTGTTGGGGGATGTGGAGAGCTGAATTTTATAGAAAAATAATGGCATGCCCTCAAAAGCAACTATGAAATATATACTGTACATAATAATAAATAAAGTGGCAAAGGTGCAAGGCAGATGATTTAAAACAATTGTATATGTTTGAATTGCCAGGTACTGTAATATTAGCAGTGGGTGTAGTGAAGGAAATACCTTAACTAGCTCCTTCTCATACTACAGCAGTGAATCTATAATTTAGACATCTAATATTATGCCGTTAACATTCTCTTTTACAATAAAGGCAATATCACCAACTGAAATGTTCTGATGGTTCTAGTACTTCGAGAGGAATACTAATGTCATCACACCAAAGGCTCCTCAACTTTTGGCTCACAAAAGTGGGATAACAAATACTGTGTGCAGCCTTGTTTTTAACATTTGAGAGCAAGAGCTCATTATACTCTTCAGGAACTAGTTAAGGTGTTTCATTAAATTAAGGTATTTCATATACAGCTTTTGTCGTTCAAAATGCCTATATGTTATCTATGGGTTTTATGATAAAATATAAATACATTTGATTAAATCTATATTATTTCACACTTACTTTGAAGGCAGTATAACGCATCATGCTGCAAACAAGTCCCCCTCTCACTCTTCTGTTGTGACCAACTGCCGTTGTGTTGTGGCTTAATGACGTTGTGTTGTAAGGTAAAGCTGTTGTGTTGTCATGTTTTGTTTGCTTTTCAAATGTCATTGTCACTCCTAGGCCACCGTATTCATTATACTAAACGTAAACCCTAACTCCAAAATGTCCAGCAGCCTTTTTTGTATATATATAACTTCATATATCATAAGGTATCTTGTATTTTACATGTCCTTACCTAATACTTATTGGTATTAGTCAAACTTACTGATTTTACAAAGCACTATAAAACAATATTTTAAATTATTACAGCATTACCTTTTAATACTCGAGACTTTGGTTTGGTATAGTTGTGGTACACATTTGTTCATGCATTTTATCACTAATCATATTTAAATCTTAACTATTTTCTGATTTGCACAACTCATGTAAATATGTCAGTTTAGAATATACCATGAATGTTTCACATGCCATGAACACTAGGGTGCATATCAACTGTATTGGCTAGGATTGCTGACATTGTAATTACAGCTTTCAGATAGCGTAGCATCGTTAATTCTGATTGGCTTCAAATGCCTGTCTGTACTCTTTATATTTAGTTCATGAACATTAGCTAACAGACAGACAGATTCCTTCAATTTAATTTCTTGTTTTTTTTGGCCTGTATTATTTTGTTGATTTTCAGAATTATTGTAGTTATGTGTATGATAGATAAAATGATACACTACATGAGATAATATACATGTAGATGCACACAGATACACACAGAGAGGTGGGACTGAGCAGGATTAACATGCCAGTGAAGTACACACTTGTCCCCTGCTTGTAGATTCCCAATGAACCACATTTAAACATATATAATGCATTTTTGCTTGCCCTGCTGGTAGATATATAATATATTACCAAGTACAACCCTCAGCCTTGTGACATGTATATGGATACCAAAAAATATCCTTCAGTTTTCAAAAACATTGCTGTCCACACCAACTGTATTTTAGAAAATCTCTCCGTCCACACGACGCAAAAACGCTCACATAAGCATGCCAGGCAGTAGGTGACGATGATGTGTCGTAAATCTTTGTCTCAAACATCACAGATAATACGGCAGTGTAATTATGACGTAAAGCTAGGTTGACTTGTAAACATGTACTTAAACGTAACAGTACTGACCACACGTAAACAAACTTGTAGTCTGCCATCGCTCGTAGGTTCCCGACGCATGCTCAATACATATGAAACAACAATTACCATGCGTAAGTTGAGGTCATGATGTCAGCATTTTCCAAAAGCTCAGTGTCCTGTGACCTAAAACGCCATTTTCATGTGGACAGGAAGCCAAAATGCAGAGCCACAGACAGTTTACTCAAAGCTCTTGTATTTATGCCATTGCAGCTGCTCCACCCCTCAGTGGGCATGGTGTCGACCTTGGGGCGATACGCTTGATCTTCCTGCACGCCTCACCTCTTAATGATAAAATGAGAAAACTGGGTCGGAGGAGTGCATTCCCACCAGAAATAGTGGAAAGTTAACATCTTCCGATGAGCACCAAGACTTCCAACTGGGAAATCATCTCTAAATAAATCAAATGAGTTTCACAAATAGGTGAGGAGCCTATGGGAGGCCCAGGTTTGCTCCTGGGAGGAATGAACAAGTCTGGATGATTAACTGAGAAATGAATGACCTGCTCATGTATCCACTGGAAACCTACTTGAGGGATCAAATGACTCTAAATGAAGTGATATTTGGTACTTTGTGTACTTTTTGTACACTGTTGTTGTTTTTCATGACAAATCTCTTGTTAAGGAATTGTAGCAAAACCTGAAATATTTTGCTCATTTATTTTCTTTCACCTGCAATTTCAAAACAAAGCATTGTTCAGGTTTCTGTGTCAATACAAACAATAAATAAAGACAGCATTAGGGCACAGTCAATAGTCCCCTAAACACCGTGCAGCTGTTTTTAGATGTCCACAAAGGTAAAATGTGTTTCAGACTCACACAGTTTGTGAAAGAATGAAGAAACGGAGAGAAAGAAAGAGTTCAAGAGAGACCGAGCATGCGCGTGGGTTAATAAGAAACGGTGCAAAAGTGCCGTTTGATACCGTAAAACTCACCAGAATTGGGATCCGAGTTGCCGTCTGCTTCAGTCCTCTTATCGGGGGAGGCCTGCTCATAGAAGTCGTCCTGCGCCTGCACCAGAGGGAGAGGTTGTGTGAGGAGGGAGCCACTGCCTACAGGCTCGTGGTCCCCCAGACCGCTGTCACTGCAGCTCTCCTGAGAGCCATCCGGCAGGTGAAACGTGACGCGCCGCTGCGACTAGAACCAAGAGAGCACAAAACAGAGCCTCTTGTGTTAGCGCTCTGCTCTGCCCCCTCAAAATCTCCTAGCCGTTTCACACTATTGTCTTGGTCAAGCTCATGCATAGTGTGAAATAGGCAGTTTGAGGTTTTGGTCTAAACAATGTAGTGTTTTTTAGACATTTAGTAGTGAAGAAGGTATTGTAGGACGGGGGGAGATTGTTTAGGGTTTCAGAACGCGGAGAATAATTGTTTGTAGAATAAATTATATCATCATTTTGGCCGAGCCATTGAAGGGGAGTGAACACATAGTAAATACAGTCACGTTTCACTGCACAATGACAACCACCAACAGCATGCAAATTAAACATGCATGCATTGTAACAAAACGGTCAGCAAGGTGAAAAGTGCAAATACACAGCACAATTAATGTCAGGCACAATTTAATTAAGGCCACAAAATTCCTTGCAGCATATGATCATGGTTGTGAGGCGTGCTGCAGAAACATTTATAGCTTGATTGTTTAGTTTGTGTTGCCAGTTTGTTTGGATGTTGGCAAAGTCATAGTGGCCTACGGAGTCAACAGAAGTCGCCCCCAGGGTGTCCTTCTTCCCACATTCTGCACTCACTGAGGAGTCTGCACTTCACCTACCAGTGTTGCTGGAACACATTTTATAACCCCTTCTGTCGCTGTATGCAGTGACACACACACACACACACACACACACACACCATCCTAAAAACCATCCTGATTGAATTTCCAATTGTTAATTCCGAGTGTCTTTTACCCTCGCTCTAATGACATTTTCCTCAGGCTTTTTCATAAGTCCAGACACAAGCCTCCAGCTAACCTTTCCTGAGCACAGAGAGGTCCCAGCCACATCTATGATGATGACAGACAGAGACGGGTTTTACAGTAATTACTGGCAAAAGCAAAGGTCACCCAATCTGCATTCTAATGCAAATAACCTCATTATATATTTTAGAACTGCTCCAAAAGCATGCAACATTCAGTTAAACGAGAAAGGGGAAAAGAAAGAGACAGGGAGGGAGAGGGGGGGGGTTACTTGCAGACCCAAGAGACAGAATGTTTTTTTAACTTCAGATATACTGTACATGCATGTCGTTTAAATTCTTTGAGTAGGTCGTGGGATACAGTTGGTATCTTACACAGAACACTCCCCACCTCATCACGTCTCCACTAGTGCCTCCCAGATGTGCCAAGTAGCCTCTGACATTTTTGTGGCGGATTGGAAATTAAAACAATAACATCCAAAATCCAAGGTTTGTTGACAAAAATCTAAATCGGGGCCGTGCACACTCTGACTTGCAGAACTGAAAGTGCAGATTCAAGTACAATTAACCGAAAAGGTCTTGTAAAGCTGTAGGAATCTGGATAAATGTCACCGTCAGTAATTAGGAAGAGGAACATGATCAGATATGGCATTTTGATTGCAGACAACAATATGGGGGGATACTAGCTAGATAAAGTTCAAAGCTCCCTCTTCTCGTGTTTGTTAGACAGCTATATTGATTAGATGATACAGCACTGTGTCAATTTCACATAGAGTGAGGCTAGCTAGCTGTAGTGCAGAGAAAAATGAACAGATAGTGAAAAAGCCCAAAAGACTTTCTGCACTGAATTAACAGTAGCTTCAAATGTTTTTCTTCCTGCTGATGCCAAAGAAGTTGGCCTTAGGCAAAGTAGCCATCTATTTGTTAGCTGCCCTGAAAGTGACAAGTTAGTACTACTCATACTGGCAGCTCGTCGTCTGTTTCTGCCACCTCTTTTAAGAAAGTTAAAGAACACTTTATCTGATCTATTCCAAGAAAGCAGTCACTGAAAAATAATATTGAAATATATACATGTTGCGTAGTTAACGCAACCGTAGATACAATATTTGGATTCACGAAGGGACTACACTACAATATTACATGATCAAAGGTACATAACTGACATAATAAAGACATCTTTTCAATAGCCTGCAGTATACAGGTTTGTGATCGGTACATGACTGTGTCTACAGTACATGCACACCAGTACTAGATTAAAATGAAGGCATTTATGAGAATACAGGGATTACGTAAACACCATCATCTAATTATGTTACTTCAATTAGGATCATATTCGGCGTATAAATAGTGCAATTAAGCCAGCCTTCATGCCTCGAGTCTCAGCACTGGATAAAATGCGGAGTTACGTGACAGTAAAATAAATACAAAGAGAGCTGCAGTTTATGACAGAAGCTAATATGGCAGTAGTGAAATGATGGCTGCTGCTTGTAGCCTGTAGTGGAGTGGACACATGACAGTCTAGACAATTAATGATCACAGTGTGCGAGATGAAAATGGGAATATGAACAGAGCCTTCTTCTGATATGCATGTAAATGGAAAGGAGGACCAACATTTGCATTAATGTGTGCATGTACTGTAAATTAAAGTCCATATTATTTGCTTTGATTGTTGACATCTAGGAAAGTGGCTTATCATTGGTGGGATGACAACTGCAGTGTCTGCTGACAACCACTGCTTAAATCTGGCGGGGCTCTATAATAAAATATTGCTCAGGGTCCTGAAAAGGATACGGTGGGCTCTGCTTGGGTGAAACTTTGCATTCATGCTATGATTCAGACTGCTTTGATAAATATTGTAATATGTTTTGTCAGGTTTTAAGCAAAATAATTCAGAATTTGTGCTATAATTCAAAGTATTTATAGCTTCAAATAAAAAAGTCCAGTGTCAAACTAGATAAGTTAATATATTTAGCATCTAGTATGTGTGTGTGTGGGGGTTTGTTTGTGTGTGGGTTTAAGCATGTTTGTATTTCTCTGTTGCTGACAGTCACTTGTAGTAATATTAGCATAAATCCGGCTTAAACTATCCCTACTGCCAGTTTACAAGATATTATGGCTTATTGTGCCTGCTAATCCTTGTTTTTATAATTTGCCTGACCAAACACTCTAACTTTGACAAATACAAACCAAACAGCTACACTTCCCTGCTAAGATGTTTATTTCCCAGTAAATGTGCACATTATGTATCAGTGAGTTTGCCCTTGGGTCTTCCTAGAAAGGGTACAATATTAATCAGAAATGAAAGCGCAAATGCAAATTATTCCAGTATTAGTGAACACTTTAAATCCTCTCCTGTCGTATGTGTGAATGTGGAGAGAAGGTATTGGCCTCCTGGACATAAGTCACAGCTCCATACAATGTCTATTCCAAAGCTCAGGTGGAAATTACCCCTAAAAACTAGCCAATCCCAAAGGCAAAAAAGCAGTAGCACAAGTTGTGCGTGAGTATTACGATTATTATTAATAGTAGTCTAGTTAGTAGTAGTAGTAGTAGTAGTCATAGTAGTAATAGTTGTGGAAGTAATAGTACTCAATCAATTCCAATTGTCACATTGATCATTAGCTTGTGTTTTTATTTTCAACTAACTAGTACTTGATTCATAATTACTTGGACTAGACTTTCATTTTTTCTTATTAAAATGTCTCACCAAAAAACATTTTTAAATCAAATTAGTGTTTGTATCTTTGTCTTAAAATACAGTATTATACGTTAAAACAGACAGGAAAAGTAACGAATTACCCACAAAATAATATTTTGAGTTAGTCAAAACTATTTAAATGTAAGTTGTACTTTCCATGATATTACCAAGAGAACAAGTATTTTGATGTATCTCAGCACTGCACCACTCCATGTCAACACCTCCGCCCCTCTGCCACAAATCATGATCAATGGATGAAACATACAGAATGATTGCAAAGTAAAGACTTGACAATGACATGATAGGAACACGGAATTGACTTTGACTTTTTGCGCCAGAAAACCCAAGTATGGATAGGTCTTGTGAGTTGGACCATGAGCTATCTCTCTCTTTCTAACTCCCTCTCTCTGTCTTGTGTGTGACCACATGGAGTGCAGCATACAAGTGAAAAAGCATGCCACTTTCTAAAGGAACACAATCAGTGGTGGCTGGCCAATAGAGGGCGCTGCCCCCACCGTTCAACTGGAGAAGAAGTCTATTTAAACATGTTAAACATAATAATGTGAAATAATTATAAAATAAACATTGTTTACTCGTACAATGCACCTGGTATTCTGTCGCCACCTGTCAGCATTCATAACAAATCGGTTCCAAATTGTATCTGTGTGAAATTCACTGTGAAAATACATATACTTCTGAGTGAAGGGCGCCGGCCAAACGTGTGTGTATGCAAGTCCTCAAACTTTTGGCAAGCATGTGAGCTGTGGCTGCGCTCTAATTGGTTCAGATTTCACACGGGACACTGAATTGTATTGCTTAGCTAACGGAGTAACATTACCGCGGCACCAAACGCGAAGAAGAAGAAGAAGAAAAAGATGGCAGCAGCAAGTTCAAGTGGAACCGCTTCTGCAGGAATAAAATAACATTTGGTTGTTTCCCTTAAAAAAAAACCTGTTCTCAAGGCGTTCACTTCAAGAACAGATAAGGATAAAGGAGCTTGGACCGGAACGACCCCTATTACAGATTCAGCAGCAGGCAAGAGATCGGGGACGAGCTTACACCCGGGGATTCTCTTGCTCTTGTTATGAGAAATGGTGTTGGCTAGCTGGATGTGGTGTTAGCAATGCCTTTTATTGCTTCCCCTGTTTGCTATTTCAAAGTGCCAGCAACGAAGCGACGGGGGTAAAATACCTAAAACATCTTTCTGAAAAATGCAAACGGCACCAAAGTAGCAGCAGCCATCTGGATAATAGCATGAGGCTAAGTTTCTTTGGCATGCTTAGCATTGCTGAACAGCTAGACGAAGGCTACAGGATTAGCATTAGAAGGCACAACGAAGAGGTGAGAAAAAAGAATCAACACACCCTGTCCAGAGTAATAGACTGTGTGAAATGTTGTGGAGCCTTTGAGTTGGCTTTGCCTGGACACGATCCGCGATCTGTTGGTTGGTGAATTTTGTTGCCTCCCCTGATGGAGTGTTGAAAGAACACCTTGAGAACATCACTGTATTTAAGGGAACTTCAAAAACGGTGCAGAACGAGCTACTGGACTGTATGCTGTCTGTTGTGAAGGAACACATCATCAAAGAAGCCCATGATTTTTTGATCAATCAGGCAGATGAGACAATGGATATTGCCACACAGAACCAACTTGTGCTGCGCTACACTGATGACAAACAACAACGTGCAAGAAAGATTTCTTGAGTTCATCCCTCTGCAGTCAGCTATAGCCGAGTCCATTGCTAAAGCACTAAAAGAGCGTCTTGCTGCCATCCTTCCAGAAGATCTTAAAAGTACGCTCATGTACCAGGCATATGATGGAGCCAGAATGATGAGGGGTGCCACTGCAGGTGTTCAGAGGAAAATACAAGATGTGTACCCAAATGCCCACTACATCTACTGCTATGCACATAAGCTCAACGGATGAAGGTTATTTTCATGACTTTTTGCTGGGCTGTGCTATTTACATATTTATGGTGTTGATTGATTCCATTGTCAGTTGTTGTGCATGATGTTTTTGTTGTGTTTGCACTTTAATACACGTTTGGACCAATCTCTGACCCATTTTTTTAAGTGCCTTGAACTGATGTCCCCCTTACATAACTTTCGTAGCAGTCAGATTAATGATAGAGTTTTTCCCTATATTCTCATGCTAAAATAAACCGTTTTTAAAGTTGATATATAAAACATTTCTTATACGCCCCACCCAAAGTTTTTAGCACCAGCCGCCACTGAACACAATATGACAACATTTCTATCATGCATACATTTCATGAGCAGAAGTGCACACAGACACAGACACAAACACACACACAGAGTAATCTAGCCCCCTCGCCCCCACAAATAATCTTATCTAGGAGCAGTCTGACACCTGCGGTGAGAGAACACTTCCCACGAGTCCCGCCTCACAATCAGACCGCTGAGGGAGATCAGTCAACCAGGAAAACAAAACTCCCAACCAGGTCTCTCTCTCTCTCTCTCTCTCTCTCTCTCTCTCTCTCTC
>OMOT01022547.1:23782-35171 GCA_900312575.1 Acanthochaenus luetkenii | reverse complement strand
CTTGCCTGGAAAAGGGTACATGCCTCCCTGCACAATTATCCACTGTGCATAGAAACAGCACACCCACCCCTCGACACACACACACACACACACACACACACACACTGGTTTGACCAACAAGACTAAAAATGGAAGGTAACAGAACAAGGCCAGAGTATGCCGGGATGCAGAGTGATAACTGCACCGATGTGGGATATGGAGACAGTGAAGGTGTCTGACGCTGAAGTGACGTTAAAGTTCCCTTTCATTTTGAAGAGTTTGTGAATTTGTGAAAATGCGAACGGGTTGGAAACGTCCCAGAAGGAGGGCGTCACTGCAAGCGCGGCGCATCAGTCCATGTGAGCTGATATTGCGCATATAGCTTGAGATCATCACTGTATCGTGAACATTCATGCTCTAGAGAGTCTCATGTTTCCGTTGCCTCTTCTCTTCTCTCGTCTTGCAGGCTACTTCACCGTGTTAGCAGTGGTACTGAAGACGAATGACGAGTCACCATGGACCAACGAGTTTGAATGTAAGAGCCAGCGGGCAGATGTCATCTAAAAAACATGCACCTTTTGACTTTCTTAGCACGGCCTTGACACGATGAGAACCTGTCTGTCTCTTTCACATCCATCCGGAATTAATCCCCTGCCGTGATGTCACTTCCTCCCTCCCTCTCTTGCAGCAATTGAATTATCGTGTTTGATTGAGTCCATCTCCACTACCAATCCCAGAATTGAGTGGAAGAAGATACAGGATGGGGGACCTAGTTATGTGTTCTTTGACAAGAAGGTCTCAGGTAACGTATGAAACACACTTCCATTTCACAGTCGTCGTCGTTTTTTGAACGAAATGAAATTGCATGCTATTGCGGAATCAATTCAATTATACTTGTATTAATGGAATTTATGAACATGTTTTTACTCCTGCAGGTGATTTGGAGAATAGAGCAAGGATCAGAGAGCCTGCGACTTTAGTGATAACCAACGCCACACGATCAGATACAGCAAAATATCGTTGTGAAGTCACCGCCGCTGATGACCAGAAGTCCTTCGATGAGATTTTGATCAACCTCGTCGTAAGAGGTATCCCTACTCTGATATCCCTGAGGAAATCTGTGCCACTGAAAAAAGGATTTGCAGTGTTATTGCTTACTCTGTGTGTGTTAGGCATGTACATATAGAGGCAGAGGGAAAGTACTTCACTCACAAGGTAAACGTGACGTCGTTGCTCGGATTGTCATTTCTCTTCGCTTCAAATGCAAAATGTATACAACAAACAAAAACACCAAGCCGTCGCTGTGTCCTTAAAAGAGAAAGCTCGCTTGGTGATTCACACTCTGGATGCTGTAAGCTGAAACCACGCTGTAGGTCGTGCCAACCCTTTGGCATACATGCGAGGATGCGTTGTGACCAGACCTGCCCAGCTGCAAAGGCGTGTTCTGGGCTATAAGGGGAAACCTCTGAAACTGCATCTGCTCTAAATTGCAGCGCTAAAGAAAGCAAGCGCTGCGTGTTTTGGTGGCAGCGTTTGGCACGGGCCAAAAATCATGTACCCGTCTAGGTCATGTCAACATTCATCAGTCGGGCCGCAAGAGGCGGGGGTGACTTTGTTTAACACTTGCTTTTCCTTTTCAGTCGTAGTCAGAGTAGCGTCACGAAAGAGCATTATAACATTTTCGGGACACCGAGATAAACACAAACGCGCTTCCGAAGCGTGAGGATTCAGTGTAATGACCATGCTCGTATGTTCCGTGTCACCGCAGTAAAGCCGGTGGTGCCAAAATGCAGCGTCTCCAAATCGGTGCCTGTTGGGAAGTCAGCTGAGCTTCGCTGTGTGGAGGAAGAAGGCTTTCCCAAGTCTCAGTACAAGTGGTTCAGAAACAAGGAGGAGATTCCCGACGACCCAAAGACCAGCCCGAAGTTCTTCAACTCCTCGTACGTGCTCAACTCAGAAACAGGAACGCTGGTTAGTATGTGTGCGTGTGTTTGGACAAGGTCATGTTTGAGCGGCAAGGGCGGGGCACTGGGGATGGTGGCCTGATGCCCAGGGGCGGGGGCAGATATTTTGGGGAGACAGTTGATGGTGCAAGAGGGCTTGAGCCATGAGGGGAATCTGCTGCCCTCATTTGCACATTCCTCAATTCTCTCTTGCTTCCCAGCGCAGCCAGACCTGCTCAGCGGCTCGCTCAGGGCCGCACTTCTGTCTTCCGTCTCCTAAGATGGTGGCCAGGCAGCTTTCACATGAAGCTGTACGATGAGATGATGCTTTTTTTGTTCTCTCTGCACACCTAACCCTTAACTGTGTATATTCACAACAACAAGATGGGGAATTCCCCACAAAAGTATCACGTCTGCTCCCTTCTGCTAGCCCTGTGGTGGGAAAAACATTCCTAGGCAACCATAGTTTGTTACACAAAAAGTCTGCAATTTGTGAAACTTATTAGCATTTTATACTGGACTGGATTTTATTGTTTGGGTAGGAAAAGATGCCAACATTTTGTGGTGGAAAACCACTGGGGAATTACTAGTGTGCCCAGGACTAACTCCAGGGAGTGTTTCATGTTTTCCTTTATGTACATCCCCGTGAAAACGCAATGGTGAGTGAGCTGTGAGTCATTGGAGAGACTTTCGATCGCACTATTTCTAATTTAGCACCACAGGGCTATCTGGTGTATTGCCTTATAAGGCTTGTGGATCATGTCAAATGAAGTGCCTGGGGATTCAGTCAGATGATAGAAGATGTCAGGAAATGACACCTCTGGCCATTGAACTGGATTGTTCGTCCACTCTGTTATTAAATATGGACAGCAGTCAAGTCCAGTTCACGTTTTTCTGTTTTGACGTTGCCTATCTGCTGGGAGAAACCACTCGATGTCATTTCATTGACAATATCAGTTACAGGGTTAGGGTTTCATATTACCGTAATCAGAGCTGGTTTTTGTTTCCTCCAATGCAGAAGTTCAGCGCAGTCAGAAAAGAGGATGCAGGGGAGTACTACTGCCGAGCAAGGAACGACGCAGGACATGCAGAGTGTAGACCCCAAATGATGGAAGTCTGTAAGTGTGTCGCACGGTGAAGATATACTGCTAAGGGACAAGCTAAATTATCATCTGAATACAATAGCTGCTAAACGTATGTCCTAGTAACATTCACAATGATAGAAATGGCCAATTAGGGTCAATGGTCACTTTGATATTGTGCCATTCGATGAAACATGAAATACTTGAAATCATTATTTCAGCCCGTCTTTGAAGGTCAGGTTCGCCAAATTCCAGTGCAACTAACTCAATTATCATGTCTTCCTCTTGTCACTCCACAGATGACATTAACATTGCAGGGATCGTACTAGGAGTGCTGGTGGTGGTGGTAGTGCTTTTATGTATAACAGTGGGGATCTGTTGTGCGTACAAGCGAGGCTACTTCGCAAGCCAAAAACAGACAGGGAACAAGTAAGACTTCTTGAAACGTGCCAATTTATATGATCAACAAACACTCACGTTAATTCCTGACCAGCCGTAACCGGACCTAGTATCTGAAAAACCTTAACCGTGTACTTTGTGTCTTTCAGTTACAAGGTTCCTGCTAAAGGAGATGGGGTGGACTACGTCCGGACAGAGGATGAGGTTAGTAGACACTAGTAGTGGATTGTAGGTAGAAGTGGATATATTTGGAATCTGTAAATGATAGTATTAAAGGGGAATACAGCTCGATTCCAATCAATATTTATGAACATGAACGCCTCTCCTCCATAGTCATTTTTTACCAGCTTTACCAATTTGCTTGAATGGAGCTGCTCAACATTTTACATTTTGATGAATCATAGGTTTATGTTCATGAATATTGATTGGATTGGCTCAGACCATTGGAATAATATGAACTCTTAAACAGGGTGGGATTCCCCTTTAAAGCGTGGGGCATACATAAGGGGGATTTGAACCGCTAAATGATCATACATGCATATTAATGTCAGGAGTTTGAATCAGACATCTTCACGACTGATGCCTTTCAGTTTGATATGCCTAAATGTGTCTGTTAGCATGTAGGTACATTTGAAATACTTCTGCAATCTGATGTTCTCCTACAGTTTTGCTCATGTAGGCTTCATGTTGTTTGCAGGGTGATTTCCGACACAAATCCTCATTTGTGATCTGAGAAAGGACAGGTGGATGTTGGGAGTCAAATGCACGACATGTTGGACTGCACTCCGAGCTGTTTGACCAGGGAGCTGCCACAGTTCGTGCCTTGAGCTCTCGGCACGACTGAAATCAAACAATTCAAGTTTGCCAAAGGTGACAAGTTTTCACAGGACAACAGTATTTACAAAATATTACACAGATAGGGACTGAAATTCATTTGTTGACCGTATCACAACCAACTGACTTATTTTGCTAAATTATGGAGTTCTTACTTTACAGTTATTGCACGGTTTTAAAAGTCAAACACTAATTGAGATAACGGAAATGAAACATGTGCGTAAGATGTTCCGCCAGGTACAAAAGGAGGAGTCCTGCTCCGAAGTCAATCTATCACGACACATTTCTACTGTAAACATTTTGCTTCAAACCTTTTGTCATTTGTATAACATTTATTTTATACTGTTGAAATTTGTCAGACTATTTTTGATGGAATATATTTTAAAATGCCAATAGATAAAGGTTTACTTTTTTAAATATTTGTAAAATACTAACGTGGTTGGTTTTTTTTGCGGGGGGGGTTGTGGATAAAAATATTTAACACTTTAACCACTTCGCATCAAGCTGTACGCATTTACACCTTTGCAAATGATTTGACAAATGATAAACGAGATGTATTAGCATGTCAAGATCTGGTTCTTGATCAGCGGTCTTACATATTTAATTTTGGGCTGGGATTACCCAGTTTATGTTGCGAGACTTCCATGCTAATGTTTGTAGATAGTCTTAGACAGTCAAAGGCTTTGAAGAGTGCCAGTCAAATGCTGTGAAACACTGTACACAATCAGTGCTGCGTTTTCTTGATTTTAAGTGTCCTTCTATGCTTGCTGTTTATCTTGTATATATTGAATATACTGTCCAGGATGGTTTTTTTGGTGTCATAAGTACGTTCAATATTACACTATAATATTACAGGGTTTGTTAGGTAACCCTCTAGACCCAAACACAGCTTACTGGAAGTTTTTCTTATACATTTATTTGTATTCCAATGGAGATATCAAGAAAACTTTAGGAAAGTGTCTGTTACAAGTTTTAATACTTGATCAAATAAAAAACGAGATACCGCACTTCATTCTGTTGATCAAATCCTCCAATGTTAAGGCTTGAAATAAGATCATGGGCCCTATTTTCATGCCGGCGGTATGCCGTTTCGTCTGTCACAAACAGTGTTTCCTACCTCTGCCGAGTTTGGCAATTTCATGGTGCGCAATGACTTTTTTGCGTGACTATGGGTTTGGCAGCGCAATAGGGGGACGTGACAATGAAAACAGTTGGCGCTATGCAAGTTTGTTCGTGTTAACGTCCAACTAGACCACCTCTTAACGCAAACACAGGCGCTCTGCGCAATTTGGTGACTTGACTGAGGCGCACATATGAACATAGTTATCTGAAATCACGTGAGAATGTTTTGTGAACATTGTGAATTCCCCCCCAACGTTGAGGCAAATCGTCCAACACATGGGTAACTTGCAAGCTGTAATCAGTGAAGCTAAAAACGATTTAACCACAGCTTGTGGTTATCAAATGCACGGACATGAAAGACTGAAGCCGTTCAGTAAGATACACCTGTACACACTTTTTTTTTGGTTCATCCAACCTCTTTTGCAACTGTGCAGGAGGTGCGCTATCGTCCTAAGTCACCAAATTACCGAAATTGTGTTCGACTCGCCTCAAAGCGCCTCCGTCCTCACTCTGCGTCAGAGTTACAGACACTGTTCTGATTCACCAATTTAGGACCCCAAGCCTCTATTTGAATTATAAATACAGGCAAATTGGTTAACATCATACAGAAAACAGAGACATATTTGCTGCTGTTGATGACAATAAAAGCCCATTAGAAGGAATTCATGTTTTTACTTATCGATTTTCCTTTTTTCAAGCTATAACTAATAAGTTAGACACATTTGTTACTCAGCAACCCAACCTGGCAGCACTTCAGTGACAGCTGTACAGCTGGTTAGCGTCCAACCTTATTATACCAACAATATAGGTGAAAATACCCTACCTCCTCTGGATATACATATTATTGAATTTACATATCCACTTTTTCACAATTTACAGCCATCTTTGCATTTAGCTAATATTATGCTAGCTAGTTAGAGAGTAGATTCCTTCTAACATCGCTAACTTTCTGTTGTAATTGACACGTTTTTGGTTGATTTGAGGCTTTTACTCATTCCTCTCTGTTGTCAAGTTATGTAACCTGCTCAGCAGATTTGCCTCTGATCACCGAGAGTTGGGCTGTTGTCTTGCTTTCATTTATTTATTTTCATCTAAATTTTAAAAGGGCAACATGCAGTTATATTAGTGCAGCCCTCTCACCGAGAATCTCCTGTTCAAGTGGACGTTATTTTTAATTTGGAAGGACGTACATAAAGTGCCACCACATGAGGGCGTTACAGTAAAATACAGCTGCTATGGGGTCTAGAGGGTTCACAATTGTACTGATTGTATATAGATAATTGTTTTGTTTTTTCTCTCAAGATCTTGTAAAGTGGTGGGAAAATGTCAAACTTCCTATTTGAGGCAATATGAAACTCTTACCATTTGTTGGACTGAAAAGATCAGGCGACATTGTACATGGACTACATTCTATTATGCATGTATAACTCCTGAAGGAGAACATCTCAGTAGCCGCATGGGGAATTCATAAATACTGATTAAATCCTTGTCAGCTTTCATCAGGTGTTCATGAAACGTCATTTTTCACTCACTAAAACGACACACTGCTCCACTACACTGTCACAGATAATCACCCAATGAAACCTGACGATTAAATCAGTATTCATGAGTGCGCCATGCAGCTGGCGTGGCTCTCTTGTTTAGGTGAATGCATTGTAATCTGGAAGCGATGTAAAGTGTTACTGAAGATCGGTCATGGTAGAGACGATCTGCCCAATGTTTGCACATAGGAAGTTCTCAACTCTGCTCAGTCTTTTTCCCAGGTTAACACGTGGTGTTAAGGAGCCAAGGGGAATATTCTCAAATGTAAAGTGTATTATTAACACACAAGTTAACCATTTCACAGGTACGTGGTATGAAGAGATACAAATCACGCAGCGCACAGCACACATACATAAATGTTCCCACCTCACAAGTATTAATGGTTTTCATTTGTACAAATTTCATTCCTCTTAAGTGCCTTCTGCCGTTGAAATGGATCCGCTTCTGTGCGACCATGCTAATTTCACACTTTCCGTGATAATCTTGGAGGAGATTACACCAAATTATTCATTAAACTACAAGCATGGCGTTTGAGAGGAATGATGACACCGCAAATTGTAAAGCCAAGAGTATTGTACCGTTTCCCTTCTTTACATATCTGCAAATTTGTAAATAGATTTTTTTTTCATAGATTTGAAGGCGTAGACAATGTTGAAGTAGAAATAGAAATATATTTAGTGCCTAAATATAGTGGGAATTATTTTTGGTAATGACACATAGCACTATTAGGCAAAAGAAGAGATATATACCGAAGGTGACAACACTTGACATATCACGTTTATAACACATTTAAAAACACACATTTTCCATACACGCAAGGGATGTTTTTCATTTATAATACCAATTTGCCAATGGGGCCTTATATTTTGAAAACCTTGTCCAATAAAGCGACACTGCACCACTGAGACACCACATAGAGGCTTACGGAAGCATTGACTCAGTTTTAATGACCGTGTAATGAAGCTCCTGTTCAGGTGTTATAAATGTGTTATAAACCGGAGCTCATGCAAAGTGTTTGCCGCGACGTTTGCTGACAGACTACGAAAACGGACAAACGGGAACTCATGTACAGCAGCTAGGCCTACATTTACCCCACAGGCAGTTCTACAGATGCCTGTCCGCCACCTTGGTCGGGTGTAGCCAGGCAGAGATGGCTTCCGACTCAAGGATGGAAAAGTCGCAGTGATCTAGCATCGGTGACCTTTGACCCTGTAAGAGCTTCACACAGTCTGGAGAACTTGATTTTCTGAACCAAACTCACATACAGTGGAATGTCCATCTATGGCCTGCTGGGGTTTTTCTTGTTGTTGTTGTTGTTTTGTTAATTGAATCATTCTGTTTGTGGTTAATAAAACTCACTTCTAATATTACTGGAGAAATTGGTGGTTGCTGTTTTTCACGTGTATCAACAATGGACAATTATCAAAGGACAGTGAAGGTTTACGTGTGTTTGTCTTATTGAGATCGTCTTTGTTTGCCTCATCATTCCTCTGCTACTTCACACGATGACTTCAGAGTCTCCCGCTGCCCACAGAAACCCTATTCAGTCTGAAGGTCCATCAAACACCCCACTGACAGGCATCCTCGTCGATCCAAAGCCATAATCCATCATCGTGAATTAAGCCCTTTCCACTTTCCACAGTGAAACGGCTTTATCGTTCCTTTCTGGCAATACGTTTGCCAACTGGCAGCAAGTTTTCTGGATAAGAGGTATTTCAACCAATGAGCTCAGCGGGGATCATTTCATTGGCTGCAGACCCGTGGTAAACGTTTATTTAATACATAGATGAATCAATCAAAGCATGGATAGCTGGGAAAACGTACAAAACACTCTTTGGGCCAGTCAAGTCTCAAGTAGCCTAAACCAGTGGCAGACACAATGACGGAACTAGGAGATATTTAACAACCTTTAGAAGACAAATGGAGATTATGTTTGACGAAAGCAAGTCGATATGTTATGTTCAATGGAATGATCTATACACTCTTGTCAGGGCTGCGTCCCTCCCATCACACCCACGGGTCTCGTATGAAATCATTTGTTTTAATACCAGGGCGAGTTCTCAAATCACAACACGGAACGTTCTCAGACGTCCCAGTACACATTATGAGGCAGCCCCCACCAAAATGAGTTGATGAAATGAAAGAACTTTGTTATTGGTTCTTACACAATAAAAGCCTCCAGGGGCGTCATTCAGCTGTTGTCAAGTTTGAGCATAGAACTGTTCACAAAAGGAGGAACATTATAATCCCTCTCTCGTAAGTCACCAGAACTAATTGAGCAGTTAATAGAATCTGTTCCCGGGGGAGCCTCCTAAAGTGACACACACACACACACACACATACACCATTTGTAATCAGTGTTTCCTGCTCTTAGTTATTGTGAGGTATGCGGTGTCAGCGGTGTGACTCTGACGTGTGTGTGACTGCACTCTGAGTGTATACAGCAATTTACCGGCATATTTGTCTAATATTGGCTTTTCGTTAAAAATCAGATATGGGTCGGTCAGTGTCATCCAACCTTTTTTTATTACATATCTATTGTATAATTGATCAATACTACACTGGTTGTCTATGGGAACACCTTTGATTTCAATGGAGTGTTTTAGTGTCCTGTTGTCTAAATGTTGTTTGAGAAGCGTTTCCACCCTGACAAGAATAAAATTACATGTGGAAACACTGAATAATTTTGGGGGAACTTATTTGGCATAACAATTGTCATATTTTAAGTTATTCAATATTGGCACAAAATCCAAAACCTTCAAGGGCTACAACACCAACTCACATAGGGCAGAAACGTGTTGTTGCACTGCTCTCTATGGGTTGAAACTTTCAGACATGTTGAACTTCTGGCCACGCCCCAACCAGTGACGTCAAAGCAGGTATTTTGCCTTAGACGGATGATGCCGAACACCTGCATCACTGATGAAGCTCTGCCCTCTAGTGGTGCAATACTAGCATCACAGAAATGTGTATGAAGCGTTGTTCCCATCCAGGTGAGGTATGTTCAGCCGGGATGTATTTGTTGAGTACAAGTGAATTTACTTCTACTGTTGCCATATCTGTTTCATAACACTTTCATCTGAATTATTGTTTTACCTGGCTAAATTATCAAATGTAATATTATGATTCTTCTTTACGCTGATCAGCTTATGGTGGAGTGTCTTGCTGGTTCAACAGGTGAACAGGTTGTAGGCTACTATTTAACATTAAACACTGGCTACTGACAGTTTTACCATCACTTAAGAGGATGACTGCTGTAGAATTTCACAAGTAAATACATAGATAAATAAGTAAATAAGTGAGTAAATACAATAATAATAATGTTCAAGCTCATTGAGACCCTTTTCACATCAGAAAAAGTTTGATTAAAATGCATTTTTGAGTCAATAATGAATCATTCAAACAAAGCCATTTGTGTAGGCTAACATGCTATGAATGCTAAGATCGATCATCAATGACAAACAAAACAAAAGCTATCCAGCAATGCGCGTGCTTTTCCATGTTGGGTCACATTTTCCAAAGCAACGGCCACACTGCCGAGGTCAGAGAGATGGATTGTATCAATCAGGAAATGCACAGAGCACTCAGGCTGGACAAGCACGTCAGTCAGAGGGATATTTGTGAGACTTTCAACTGAATGGCGTCTTACCAGAGGTACGACCTCTTTTCACCCCCGGCTGCGGGCACTGAAGAATGGCCCTCATAAACCAGACATGGTGGAAATCTATTTGAGTGATTTCAACTCGTTTATTTCAGAGCCACAGTGGAGATAATTGGATCCACCCAGTGCCTGGAGTGTCTCTAGAAAACACTGCCAAATATGTAGCCGTCGGCCGAGGCCTATTTATTACGGTCTTTTCTCTCTTTTTTCTTCACAATTTTCCCTCGCCTATATTAATGAATCCCCATCTGCTATCCTCTCCCATCACTTGAATATTCACGAGCACACCAGTAAATGGAGGAAACTCGCTGTAACACCAAGCTGACATAAGGACAACTAGTCAGATATCGCGGTTCCTGGCAGGAAAAGAGCTTAGTGAAAAGATTTTGAAGGGCCCAAGAGGGGAGGGGGAAGCAAAGAGCTCTCACTCTGCCCCAATTTCCAGGTACCGCAAATGTCATCGCTACTCTGAATGTATTGCAGATATTATAATATTCAGCATATCTTATTAGGACCACATTAAACACAAACGTATTGTTAACATCGAGCGATAAAACTAAACAAGAATAATTAAAAACGTTGTTTCCGGGTTGGACAGGCCGTCGGTATGGTAACAGCTAATGCTAATACTTCTCTACCTGACGCTAATAGGAGGAGGAAACCGCATGCGCGAGGGTTCACGCCCCGTTTTGAAGGCCGGAAGACGGGTCGCCTTCTCACTGTGGGACGATTTTACCCTGCGCTCACAACAGGAGCGGCATGAGCGTCAAAAGCGGCAGGCAGTCGTTCATTTTCAATGAGCTCTGGCGACGAGGAGCAGCGCGATG
>OMOT01022547.1:8061-23762 GCA_900312575.1 Acanthochaenus luetkenii | reverse complement strand
GGAGCAGCGCGATGTGAAGACGTTGAGCTGAGGATAACTTTATGCAAATTAGTGGCGACGCGCTGAGGCAGCAACCAATTGCAGACAGGGATTTGATTTCCTTCCCACTGTAAACATCTCGCTATGTATAAAGTTCCGAGCAAGGCACACATTTAGCTTTGTATTAATTAGCTTTAATAAATAAATACATGACAATTAGGCTATTTATCTATTTTAATGAAGCGTCCAAATAGTTTATGTAACTACTTTGAAAATATACACTAGGTACATTTTGCTCACTAAATAATAAACAGCGGAAATGTGGGACATTTTTGATTTGATCGTGCTTGTCAGCTCACGCCCGAATAGCTCTACCACAAACCTGATATGGGGCACAACCGAACGGATGTCTTGAAGGACACGCCCCCTGGCGACGACAGGCAGTGAGCAGCGAGAGCGCTCATATGACGCTGCTGGTGTGAGCAGGTGCGCGGTCTGTTGCTTGCTCACGCCTGTTGATATTGCGCCAAAAAAGCGCAGAATTATTGTAACGTGACATGATAACCGCACTGTTAGCGACGGTGATATTTCATATTGTCACGTAAAAGTACCTGTGTCGAAGTTTAGCCTCAAAAGTCTAATCATATAAAAAGTTTAAAAAAACAAACAAACCAATAAATACGGTTTGCCCTTGCACATGACCACCAACGCATGCGCAGTCAAGCGGAGACGAGTTGGAACTGGAAATATTCAATAATCTGGCAGTAGGTATTCATTGGACATCACACTGCAAACCGATAAGTAATTACTTGTTACTCAGGCTACAGTGTATTGTTTTAGAGCAACGGTGTTGCTTTTCTCAGCAAGGTCCGGCGACAGAGCTTGGCTGACGAGCAGCGATGAGCTTCTTCGGTTTTGGTCAAAGTGCGGACATCGATATAGTTTTGAATGACGCCGAAACGAGAAAGAAAGCGGAACACAAAAGCGAAGATGGGAGGAAAGATAAGTATTTTCTGTTCTACGACGGGGAAACGGTGGCCGGGAAAGTCAACATTACGCTCAAGAACCCGGGCAAGAGGCTGGAGCACAACGGCATCAAAATCGAGTTTATCGGCCAGATAGGTGAGTGGCAGGCCTGCGTTTCACACTCAGCCCACTGTGAGAGGTCAACACCACCAAAGTATATATTTATATACATATATGGGGAGCTAGCTAGAACCGCTGACTACTGCTAACGACCTGCAGTCACTATGTTACGTTATTAATGAACTTGTCGCCTACGCTACCAGTATACTGGTTCATAACAACCGACAACTGTCAGTTTGAAGTGGCAGGTCTCGTGACAGAAGTGCGTGCGTGACACATTGGTCACGCACGCAACGGTTGGCTGGCGCTGTTAGATTCACGTAGTTTTGCAATGATTCTCATGTAGTTCCGGGTCTAAATAGGCTAAATTCAAAGGCTATGGGCTTACTTGATATCAAATAATTGCACCTGATTCGTTATATTTGACATGCTTCTACTTTTCTGTCACATCACAATTTTATTCAAACTCAAACGGTCTAGCTAGGCTGACCGTGTTGCAGCAGTGCTAGGAGGTTTCTCTTTCTTGCTCCTTGCCAGCCACTTTGACATTGAATGCGTCTTGAAACTTGTCACGAATGCTGCTTTCCTCCCCTTTCCCATTCACCACCACTTGTCTCCAACCAAGAGGTAAAGTGGAGGGGGGAACTGGGGCCGTTTGGCCGTTTATGCACTTTAATGTCGTAAATGAGACAATAACTTACTGATGGAGGTATTATTATTGAATATTATATCATTGCAGTTGTTTTCCCCCTTTCTTTCTAACTAAATCGCCCAATCCTCCACGTCTGAGTAGCATGGCAGTTGATTGGCTATGCTTGGCATATGTCAAACAGACATGAAGTTTACTTCCTGGAGAGGTGACGCTTGAGATTCCTTCACAGAAGGACGCTTCAGGAACTCTTTCAAGCAGCTTTTTAATTTCCGTCCTTTTTGGGACAAATTATACAGCAGCATGAACATGGTTTGGGGGTCATGGAGGAGAGGAAGGGTTAGGGAGGAAAGGAGTGTAGTTGTTCAGTTGTACCCCAAAGAGTCAAGAGGGGGGCGACTGTGACCCAAAATGTCAGCCTGAAATGTGGCCGTGTCAAACAAGAAAATATTATTATGCAGTGTTTCATTAACACAGCTGCTGCATGAGATCAGATAGTTTTCGAGCTACAGTTTGGATTGGCTATATGAGGGCCAAGTCACTTAGTCGAGATAACATATCACTATCTGAATGGTATTTCAGGTAAACAATTAAAAGTGATTTGACTCAGTGATTTGAACGTCATTCAAGACAAAGCTAAGATAGTTGCTATCTGTCGTAGTAGTCGTCGCTATTGGGAGCTGTCATCAATGCAGGGATGGCTTGCACATCCTCTTGTACAGAATACAGAGAACTGCTCCACTGTAGTTCTGATCGATCTGATCGTGTTTATGTGCTATTTTCAGAGCAGTACTACGACAGAGGGAACCACCACGAGTTTGTGTCCCTCGTGAAAGACTTGGCTCGACCAGGGGAGCTCACACAGTCGCAAACGTTTGACTTTGAGTTCACACACGTGGAGAAGCCCTACGAGTCATACACTGGTCAGAACGTCAAATTACGGTAAGCACCACTGGGCAAAGGAAAATAATTTGTGCATGGTGTGCATTAATTATTTGCAAAGGAAATTCTATAGACACACACACATGCAGAGCAACATTTTTGGTGGCAGCCAAAGCCTTTTCCGCCAAAGGGAAAATAATTAGGAACTGAAAAATAAACCTGAAAAAAGTAATTTAGAATAATTTTGCGCACACTTTTGGCACAAACCAGCAGATGGCATTGACACAACCTGGTAATTCTGCTGAAGAAACGGCAGCAGACGTACTCATTGGTTGTATCACTTTGCTGTTTGTTTAGCTAAAAACAACAGTTTGTCGACTTCGTCACTAGATGGTGTTTCTTTGTAGTTCGTTTTTTGTTTTTGTTTCACACACACGGCATATTTATTTCTCAAAAGTGACTAGTGACAAATCTAGCTACTTCCTCAGACCACAAGGAAACATGTTAATATGTTTAATGCCATAGTATTTGGCAACAAATTTTGGATATCTGCAGGTCCTGAAAAAAAGTATTGAAATGTCTTGAATTAGATTACCATAATTCAAGGACACAAAAGGCCTTCAAGTCTTCAATTCAGTTTTAGAGAGTGAATTTGCTCTGATTTGGACAACAGGGTTTTTTTTTGTTTTTTTTCATTTTCTCATTCATTTAAATGGCGAAATTGGTTTTACATTTCATTGTAACTGGCATAAATAAAAGTCTTAAAAAGTCTTAACTTGATGAAATTTGCACTGGAAACTTGCACTTGCAGTGGAATGGCAAATGCTAATATACAAGTTAACATGTTATATTATCTGGCTTTATTTGGATATTATCCAACTTATTACCCATCTCTTTGAGTACAGTACAGGCTTACACATATCATTTGTTGGTCACATGATTTATACTCAGTTATTTTCACTTGAGGAATGTGACTCTCATCAGAGTTTAGAGCTTTCTGGATTGTCTATTGTGCTTCATGTGTTCACAGCACAATGTTTATGACCTGATTTTCCATATGATTCCAGCTACTTTCTGAAGGCGACGGTAAGCCGGCGACTGAACGACGTCAGCAAAGAGCTGGACATTGTGGTGCACACACTCAGTTCCTACCCTGAGCTCAACTCCTCCATCAAGATGGAAGTGGGGATTGAGGACTGTCTACACATAGAGTTTGAGTACAACAAGTCAAAGTATGATATTGTTTACACATGATCCACTAAAATGAATCCGAATTTATGAACGCTTGCTTTTTGAATGGTAGCAATGTACTTGTTTACGGAGCAAAAGCAAAGAGAGAGAATGGGGGGAAATGACACAATGATTCAGTAATTAGTTTTGACAAACGTTTCCATTTGCTTGCAGATATCACCTGAAAGATGTGATTGTAGGGAAGATTTACTTTCTGTTGGTGAGGATCAAGATCAGGCACATGGAGATTGACATTATCAAGCGGGAGACGACTGGTACAGGGCCCAATATCTACCACGAGAACGACACCATAGCCAAGTATGAGATCATGGACGGAGCACCAGTCAGAGGTAACGATACAGGTTTTTATTTGCTGTTGAGGGTATTGTACTGTGGCCCTTATCCTGACACTAGCTCTCTATTCTGAGGTTGTTTCCTGTAGTGGTTGGTTTTCACGTGTAGCAGACTACAAAATGTTTTACTCTCACAATTTCCATTTTTGCTAGACCCATGGAGGGGTCAGCCAGTGCCGTTTTATTTTTATCTGGTTCCCTTCCTCCTTTGATAAGCCATGATACTTGTTCGTGCTGCAGGAGAGTCCATCCCCATCAGGCTGTTTCTGGCAGGCTACGAGATGACGCCCACCATGAGGGACATTAACAAGAAGTTCTCTGTGCGCTACTACCTCAACCTGGTGCTCATAGACGAGGAGGAAAGACGCTATTTCAAACAGCAGGTACACACACAGCAGTGGGGCTCCATGTTTGCATGTTAAATTAGCTTTGGGTTACCCGTTCACAAATAGGTCGGTGTTGCTAGCGATCCAATTTGTCGACAAGTGCTTTGCTCTCGCTATGCTTGGTCAATTCTAAATAGGTTGAGTTGGCTTGGCCCCACCCACATCAGCATCACCCATTTCTTGTTGGCCATCATGTCTGATGTGGTGGCATTTAAATATCCATGGTGCAACCGGTGTCTAAGTAAAAAATACAATTTGGGAAAATGCCTTATCATTCAATCATTAAATATTTTAAACACCACATGTCATAATTCCATGCCAAGTAAAAACTACAAGTCTCTCTCTCTCTCTCTGCCCATCTTGTCCACTTTTCTTTATTGGTCTGATCATTTAAGAAAATGCGTGTTCAAGGAGAGAAGCGAGAAACTGCAAATAACTGTATTATTGTCATTTTTACACCAACCTACAATTGTTCTGCCTTTCTCTTCTCTCTCTTTCATACTGTCCACACTCACCGCTCTGCTCCCTGAACGTCAAATAAGTCAAATACTCAAAATGGCAGTCCTTCCAAAATTGGTCAGTGCAGACAAAAGCTTGTAAGACAGAGCGAGAGTCTCCTCCTTCTGTCCACTGCATAGCAGCACCTTTTATCTTTGGGGAACAAATATCTCAGCACCCAACAATTTATAATGGAGGCATGGTGATTTTGGCTGGTTCAGCAAGCAGCTGGCAGACTACTGCACCTCATTAACTATGCATACTGTCCACCAATTAGGTCATTCATTAAAATATGGGTGAAAGTGACATCATTTACACCAGGAAGTAGGCTGGATATCTAAAACAGTTTGATTCTCTTGACCGTCCGAGGAAGTGTCTCAAACGGCATTAGTCAAATTTTCACAACACTGACATTTTTTGGTAACTTCACATTAACTTGCTATATTGTATTGTGTGTGTAGTATGTGTGTATTGTTAACACTACATTGTTGCTGAGTCTTGCGCTCAAGAATTTCACTAATCTTTATACCTGTGTAATTGTGAAGTGACAATAAATTTGATTTGAAACAATACCATGAGATTGGGAAATGCAATTATCATTGCAATGGCCATTTTAATGTTTAATTTGGTCTAAGAACTTCCAACTATTCAGGTATCAAAAAGCTTTATGGTGGTTTAGTCATTACTGAGCATGAGATGAATCAATATGTTCCCCCTCACTGGTCACAGCAGGGCAGATGTGAGAGATCACCAATAGCTGAATCCCTCCTAACTTGTTGTGTGTCATCACCCGTTGTGTGGTTGCAGGAGATCACGCTGTGGAGGAAAGGTGACATTGTGAGGAAGAGTATGTCTCACCAAGCGGCCATCGCCTCCCAGCGCTTTGAGAGTTCCTCCAGTGCAGAGAAATCCCAGGCCCAGACCAAGGAGGACAGCAGCTAAAGCCGAGCGCACACACTGCATCTGCCTGTATTGACAAGCACACGTGTGTGTGTTCACCTTTGAGAACACAGTGCTAAAACTGTCAGCAAAACGTCATTCTGTATTTGTTTGCATTGAGATTGAATGCTGCAGTGAATGATTGAATGTGTGTGTGAGAGGCTTTGAAACATGACTGCGTAATGTCCGAACTGGGTCATGTGGTAGTTGCAAGTAATTCTGATTGTTTGTTTTAACCGTCTTGGTGTACTGGGTGGGTGGGGTTTACTACGTCGGGACAAATTGGGTAGTGACTTTCAGCTACTTTGCTGCGATTGAGTACATTTTCTGCCATTCATTATACAGTCCTGTGTGGCAAACGTCACTATGTGGTACACCTAAGAATGGTTTGCAAATACTGTTTGACCCATATCTACAATTGGTGTGTGTGTGTATTAATGTATGACAGACAGCCACCTCGGGTGTATTTCTAACATGGCCCATTCCTTTAAACTAATCACTTGGCTAGAAGAGAGTGCTGTACGGTAAATGTAGTCAGATACATTTATGAAACAAAGGGTGGAAAATAGATGTTAAAGAGTAACTAAGCCCCAAAAACACTTTTTTCATCTGAAAAACTGTGTATTTAGTGGTGTTCTCGATGGATTCAGGTCCAAATCTTGACTTTTTAGTGCAAAGATGTTGGATCCTTCAGATAATGAATCCACATGGTGGCTGCCCTCTACTGGTTGAAGACCGGCTATTGCAATTGTATTTTGCTATTGGCTGATTATGTGCCAGATGTATTTTGTGCCAGATTTTGTCAGCAAGCTCGGTTTTACCGAGGTATCTGGCAATATTACATTTCTGTCACTAATGTATTAGCGCTGCTATCGGACTCATCGCTCATAGCCGCAGGTTTAGTTACTCTTTAAACTTTTAAATCTCACCTCAAACTAATGTGATGTTTTGACTTGTTTAATTTACATTAAGTTAAGATTGTTTTTCCTCCATGCCCTCTGCTGGAAAACTTCCTCTTATTTCGTTTTGATTTATAATTTTGCTTTTTACTTTTACAAAACAAGCAATGCCTCTTAGTATGTAAGTGCAAGATCAAGTGCGAATTTAAAAAATGCACTGAATGAATTGTACATTTTGGCAAACGCAACAATTGCATGTTTGTATCAGACAAGGCTTAAAATGTTTTCATACATTCCAAGGCTTTCATCAGCAATAGGTGTGATTATGGGATAGTTGTTTTTTAACAATCACTTCATCTTTTTACCAGCATTTTACATGTTTGATGCATCAATTGGTTGAAGGATGAAACCAAGAGCATTGTGGCTTTTGTGTCAAGTGTCGCCACTGCTGCTAAAACACATGTGGTTGTTGTGGGATGTTCTTACATGATTGGCTGCGTTTACATGTACAGCTATAATCTGATATTAACCCGATTAAGACAATAGTCTGAATAAGAATTTGCAGTGTAAACTGCATTTTCTGATTACCTTAACCTGAATAAGGTCATAGTCGGAGTGAGCATAATCGCATTAAGATGCGGAGTATTCCGATTTTAGTTGCGTTATTGAAGTGAATCGAACTGACTCAACGACGCATGCTCTACCTTCCAGCAGTTTCCTCGTATAAATCGGACTACGCTCCGTAGCATGTAAACGGGAATATGAATGGAATAGTTATATTATGCAACCCATGTAAACCGCTTAATCGTCTTATGTAGAATAAGGCCGATAGTCTGATTGTTGCTGTCCATGTAAACATAGTCACTGTTTGAATTGCCAGTTGAAGAACATGGTCTCTGATGTTTTGTAGCCCCGTTTCCCTATTTGCACTATGATCTCATTTTGCTCTTTCTGTTCTCAGTGCTGTTTATGAAATGGACCCATGGCCAGGGGTCGTGTAGAAATCCAACCCTACTCATCTTCCCCCCGTGTATCGCATCAAATTTAATATAGTCAGTATTACACTTATGTTCAGTAACAAAGCCAACACAGATGTTTGTGAATCCAGCGTCTGTAGGTTAGGCAAGTCATCTTCACCCTAACCTGTAGATCAAAGACTAAGATCTAGTGTTGGTTGGTTCGCTTTGTGCCTAAAGGTTTATTGCCAAATTGTTTCAGTGCAATACTAGAGAAACATGTCAGTTTACTACCGTGCCCATTTAGTGGAGATTGTGTTAATCAATTTATCTGCTGCAGTCACTTTTTATGAAGTAGATTTGAACATAGGGTTCAGTCTAACATGGATTTTTATGGTGAAATAATGAATGTATGGAGGGCGACTCAATATATTTTCTAAACTAGCATCATTCGGTTTTTGGTTTCTCCTGGTCAGGCGGATTAGATAATTGAGTAACAGTGCCATTGCTTCCTTTAACGTAGCCTCCTTTCTAAGGTAATTTATTGTTTTCATTACAGAGTGTGAAGCAGTCTTTTTCCTTATGCAGCCCTGGCCTGCAACATTGCAAAATATATCACTGTCTCACATGTGATGAGCTTGACATTTGTATATTTCAGACTTTGCTTGGCAGCAGACTATGTTTTTTTAAAATATTTTTTGTTGTAATCTATTGTGCTGAAGGGACATTTCTATTGTCACCAGACTACTGTTCAGGTAACTGTTAAAATGTAGGAAAAAACCAGCCTGGTGTGTGTTGATGTGAGACTGTGCTCCTTCACCAGAAATTCACTTCTTCCTTGCTTTACTTAGTGTCCTTTATTTTGGCAGTGACCTCCATGATCATGCTTAATTGAAGTCTGTTGAAAGAAAAGGTATATCATTCAAACAACCCAAAATGACTGGAGTACATACATAATGTTAGTTTGTTTTTGTACGTGGCTGTGATATTATTTTTGCCAGTACTGGTATAAACATAGGTAAACTGCGATTTAAACAGGATGAAATGTAGAACACAAATGCACAATGTTGTTTATGTTTATGACATGTTTATCTTTCTGTATTGGTTTTAATCATTTTATATTCCTACTTTACTTTGAATTAAAAGTCTTCGTTATACAGTATTTCAAGGTTATGTCAGTGGTTTTGAATTCAGAAAACTGAATTTCTTCCTACAAGGCTAGTTCTATGGCAGGCACAAGACACACAGACATAACAGAGAATATACTCTTGAACACATGGTGATCTTAATACATAACACAGAGGGGTTGAGGAACAAAAATGACCCTTGTAGGCACCCATCCTGCACCCTGGGCAGCGGAGGCTCCTGCAGAGGAAAACCAAAGGTCTATGTAGGATGTAAGAGGGCTCTTGCGCAGCAGTAGGAGGGGTCATGCAGTCAGCTGATGTTCGGTTACATACCTCCCTCACTCACAAATGTCCATCTTCACTATACAATGTCTTGTAATACACAAAGATGGCAAGGAAAAACTAATGGAGGTTTTAAAGCTGAAGGAACTCTAGTCACCCCAATAGTGTTACCCTTTACCTGTTCCATTGCTAAAACATGTTTATCTGTCATCCACATATTCATGAATTCATCGCACATATGAACCATTCGATTGCGTGGCATTCCACTGTAAATCAAAGGATTGACCATATGAAACTGCATAGTTTTATAATTTGTCCCTTATTGTCCTTTGTCACAATTGGCAACTCAGCATGGATGTCTGTGCCTTTCAGCTACCCTTTCAGTCCCTGATACCTCACGACCTGGAACAGGCGTACAGTACATACAGAATATACTGTATGTGCAAGTGTTTTATATATTCATGTGTGTGTGTGAATATTTGACCTAGTAGAAAGCCTGTCTGCGTCTTCAATCTACTCTTTCACTCACTAGTTCAACACTGGAGTCAAGTGTTACTAGTTGATCACCTTTATCACAATCTTATTTCTCCAGCCAACATGCCATGGATGTTTAGGATTCAATGTCAGCCATGTCGGTGTCAGGTGTTGGCGGACTTGGAATTTATTGAAACCTGATCAATCTTGGGCATTTTCACACGGATTCTTGAACGAGTCGGACTTGTACAAGAGCTTTAAATACGTTCATGAATAGCTAATACTGCTGCATACGTTCGGTATATCCGTTTATCGATTTGAAAGTGAAAAACGCCTCAAATCCCAGTTACTAGTTTTGAGTGTTGGATCTGCTATTCTCTTTTTGGAAATGTAACTGATTGTCATTGTGTTTTCAGTACAAGTCACTGCTGATGGTTATATATAGTAAATCCCCAATGTAATTCTCACTGTGTTGAGCAACAATTGACAGGTTTGGATCAAGTTTCTTTCTGAACCAAACTATCTAGACATGGAATGAAATTAGTAATGGTTAGAAAAGACTAATGTTAATCTGCATAACTCCAAAGGTAACAGGTTATAATATAGTTATATATAGAATCATCAAGAATGCTGTTAATGCTAAGTGACTGACAGAGAGAGCCAGATGCGAAAACATTTTGCCTTCAAAATAAAACCGTACAATGTGTCGCTCCTGGAAAAAAATCACAATAATTTAGTATGTAGTATTTAGGGTGTACAGAAAAACTGAAATAATATCAAAACATAAAAGAATATGGAGTGAAACGCTAGCTGTTAAATAGGTACTGATTATATTATGGTGCATGACATTTTGTGATGACAGAGTGCCTTATGGACAGGTACATTTAAGGCAAAAACTTGTATTTGATGACGTAACAGAGAAAAATGTATACCAGAAAACTTGAAATATCTAAAATACGTAAATTTTGATCCATAGCAGTGGCAAACTAAAACCGTAAACTATGTCACTTATTTAAAAAAGTTGTTTAAAAATACAAATTCAGTCTACAGTGCCTTGCAGAGTCACTGTGACGTTTTATAAGTGAATATGACTTGTGCATGCTGCTGTGGTGCAGTTATTGAATGTGTGCCTGAATAAAAGCCTTTATGTGTATGTAAGCGCATGTGTATGAGGATAACTTAAAAGGCACACGCATCATGACGTGTATAAAATGTATGAGTCAGATTGTTTGGGTTTCAAGGGGTTTGGTGGTTTGTGCATGTTGGCCTAGAGTCTGTATTCGTGCGTTAGAATGGATATTATAATAACGGAGGAGATACTTAGTTGTATGTTTGGTATATCATACAGTAGTATGTACTGAAGGGACGTATGGAGGCTCGGTTGGAGGAGTGAGTGTCTGTTTTGTCTATCTGCTGTCTCACATGGCGTGATGAGAGACAGACGTCTACATGAGCCACGGTGTTGTTGTGATCCTTTGGTATTTTCTGGAAATGCCATGGAGACTTTTTACCAGCATTTGTCTGGTGGCTGCTGGCCATTTCCCTCCCTGACAGACATCTGCTGTAGCTGACGGAACTGACAGGACGTTATACACCTGCTTGTTTTTATCCCTGGGCTGAGGCAGTCTGTCACTAAAGCCGGCAGGAGTGACAGTGAACTGAAACGGGCCCTGGGACCGTCTCTCTGACGAGAAGAGCATCAACAGGAACAAAGAGATCCGGATCAGAAAACCAGGCTCCAATTTCTTCTTCACTTCCTTGTATTCCATCATTAATGCTGCGAGTGAGTCACAGTGCAAACCTGTTTTCCAAGGCAACTTTGTCCAGCAGTTTAGGGTTTATGAGGTTGTAGTAAGAACAACATTCACACTATGAGGGATTTTGACGACCCTCCATCTCTCTCTCTGGTCTCTGCAGGTCCTGAGGGAGGAGGAGGAGGGGAGGAGATCACTGTATGACCTCTGACCTTTCAGCTTTTCACCAGTACAATGCCCATACTCTCCTTCATCTCTTCTCTCTGTCCTATTCTCTCCTCCCACGTGTCTCATCTGCAGGGCACAAAACATGAACTCCACAACACACCAGGCACTCTCACTATTTCTCCAGCCAAATATGAGTCTTTGGGTATAAAAGACACAGTCGATGGCTGGCTACCTGCCGAAATGGCTGGTAGAGTAGCAAAGCCATAGAATTGGACTTGGAAAGAACAGACTTTCCCATTCAAATGAACGTTCCAGGATGGTCAAGCGGCGGCCATCTTTACGTGTACCGTTGGGTTATCTTCCATATAAGCCGATTTACAGCAAATCACTGAAGGAGGCTGGATTGTTGGACCGATTTGGGTTTAATCGCTTTATATTACTTACTTGGTAAGTTATCACATTTTATTACTTCAACAATAATCTTATAACTTTACAAAGCGAACCCTTTTTAGTTTATGCTACAGCCACACTGTGATACACTTTACAACCTTACTGCCTAGACTTCCACTGTCACCATAGCAACTATAGATCAATTCTATGAGTAAAGCTTAGCATCCACTGCTGGTGTTAATTTCCTGCTGGCGTTAATATCCCAGCATCCTCAGCTCTTTGTTCCACTGTCATTCTGACTTGGTATTTCAGCTGGCCAGCCTCCAAACCTCCAAAATATAAGGAGGAGATGAACAACGTCAGGTAACAAAATACACTGTACTCCACTTGAGTGGCATGAAGTACAATTCACTATGTATTGCCAACAAATTGGCTATAATCAATGTTAGTAACAGTAATACACAATTTTTTATTCATAAATAGCATGCAAAACCACTTTCTTGCACAGCTTTCGCCCATCTCCATAGTATTTTACCAGTATTTTACATTATTACAGTTGTTGTGATCCAATGAATGCTAATAAGTCCTGTACGTGAGCCCCGTATTTCCACATGGAACCAGGGGCGGTTCTATTATTTGTTTAAAGGGGGTGGCCAAGGGGTTTCCACAGTGCTTGGGAGTGGCATCTAAAATGGTAGTTGAAGGCAGGTCTTGGCAGTGAGGCGTCACGTGGCTCTCCAGAGTGCAGGCGGTGGTATCTTCAATATTCAGTATTTTTCATTACAATATTGACTGAATCACTCAATTAAAATATTTGTTATTGTAATTCTAAATACTGTTGAAGAGAGCCACGCAACCACCTCACCGCCACGCCTCCAGCTACTACCTTCATTACACCAACACCAGTTATGAAATGAAATAGCACTGTAAGATATACAGGAACTGTGACGTGAAACACACATGAAGTGGTTTAGATACTTTCTGCAAAACGTTGTTTAGTGTTCGGACACATACATAACATACACGCTATTACGGCTCCCTGTAGATAGCGACTCAGCTCTGCTATTCCATGCACAGTCATTGACAGTGTTATTGTAAGTTCATGATTAAGTGTCTCAGATAGTTGTCGCCCCTTTGTTACCATCGCTTAGCGGATACATGTCTTCCATCGTTCAACTTCTGTGGTATGTCTGTTAAGCATTGATCAAATTGTTATTATCATAGGCTCATGTTTATTTGTGTATTGTTATTCATTCATCACCACTATTCAATCATAAGATCTACTTCCGCTACGCTTTATATGTACATATATTTTTACCTGATTATTATTACATTGTTGTCCTTCAGATGAGACTGATGATATTGTCTGTATAGCTGGTGCCCGTTCTCTAATTCAAGTCTAAGCTACCTCTAAATTACTTCGCTATCAGACACCATTCATTAACTATTCACACTACAGGGGGTACAAACTTTCTCACAGCACTGTAATTTCAAATACTATGGTACATTGAATGAATTAATGAAATCTTTATTTCGAACATGTTAACAAGCAAAATAAAATAAAAGGCAACAAACGTTTTTTTAAACAAATAAATACAATTCTAAACAATATTACATTGCAGTAAAAAGCATTTCAATTATGTACAGTATGTCAATGAAAAGGTGCAGAAACATTAAAGTGTGCAATATTAGTCACTATTGATTATGTACAAAGGTAATACCAACAAAACCATTTTAAGTGTTGTATATAGTGTTTATTTTATAATATATATTTATTACATTACAGCATTTAGGAGACGCCTTTATCCAAAGCGACCTACATGTCATACCGTTGGCGGAGGCAGCCATGCAAGGTACCAACCTGCTCAACGGGAGCAATTCGGGGTTAGGTGTCTTGCTCAAGGACACCACAACAGACTTTTCCCTGGAGGAGCTGAACTCGAACCGCCGACCATGCAGTTGCGGGGCGGGAACTGTACCTCCTGAGCTACTGCTGCCCCCATACAAGTATACATTGCATACATCATATACATAGTACATCACACCATGCACCACACTACACTACACACAAACACATATATTTGCTCTCTTAAATCTCCTAAATCGCAAGAGATCATTGCCGAGGATCCTTTATTCTGAAGGGCTACGTGACCTGTGTGTGCGGCAGCGTGGAGGTGACGTCATCAGCGAGGCAGCATTAGCTGTAGCTCCCAGCTCCATAAAGCTACGTGTTGGGGAAACTACGGGCTTTATTTGAACTTTGATGGGACCGTCGTCATGACACTACAGCCGAGGATAGAAGGTGAATGTTTGAGTCGCCATGGAGCAGCCGTTTGGAATATGCACGCTAGAACACAATTCAGGTAGTACTTTAGTATCACGTTGCCTGGGACGCTAGGACTTTCAGAATCAAAGCCCTCTAGCGTCCCTCTGGACTAGCCGAGGCTAGATTCCGGTAGCTAGCTGTAGTAGGTTCACATATATGACCGTAAAATGTAAACCTACTGTATATCCCTCTGGATATTTGAGATCCATTTGTTTCTAACACATTTGTTCAGTGGGGAATCTGCGAAATGATTTTTTTGCATCTCGATACACAACAGGACAGAGTTGAGCAGTAGGCTACTTGCTCTTCCGGGCTTTCACCCTGTGTGACCTGATGCCGCGTTCAAGTCACATGGGAGGAAGCGGAACGATGGAAGGACTTACTTTATGAAGACTCGGAGGAGCAAAGGAAACGTTAACGGTAATTGTAGAGGGTGGATGTATCTATTTATACTCCAACTATATTCATACTGCATTAGTACTGTATACAGTGGTATTCTGTAGATTGAGTTGTGCATGGTACATAAGATTGTGCATGGTGCTGTCTCTCAATACCTAAAAAAGTTATTTCACTAAGGTGAGGGATATTCACAGATATTCCACCAGGGGCAGCAGTGCTTCTGACGTTGTTCCTCCCAGGTGTAAGAGTAACCTGGGGAAGGTAACTTTTTTGTCCATTGCAGTCAAACTGTGTATAGATTGTTTTTATGCATCTTACGTATTTTAAGTCTTATGGACTGACCTGACTTGTGTATAATAAGTCTTGAGGGGCCTGTGAAATAATATTGATATATTGATGCATTTGTTTTAGTAACAGAATGGCCAGTGGCTAACGTAGTAGCGCTGAGGTAGATAGTTTTTTGTTAACACAGTGAATAACTTGTGTATTGTAATTTTGTTTTGATTAATGTTGTAGTGTCATTCTTGTCATGTCAGATCTGCCACCCTGACCCCTCCCCTGCACGCCCCCCAACCCCAAAGGGACCACAATGGAAATAAGCCTCTGGGCTTTATTGTGTTATCCTGACACGTCCTTTTATGTGATGTGCTCAATACCTTGGCTTTAAAAAAAATGATGTTGTCTAATAAAATCAATCAATCAGTCGTTGTAGAAGTCCTCCTCAATGGATTTGTACTGTATACAGTGGTAGTCATTGTAGAAGTATCTCTCTCTCTCTCTCTGACAGAGAGCATTCAAACACAACTTTAAGTCTGTACATAAATTATTTTGTACGTATATGGATGTAATTATTTGGGGTTGGGGGTGGGAGTAGTACATGTATGGTAGGGGTTTGTTATTTTATTTTTCATACCACATCAAAAG
>OMOT01022527.1:4998-20648 GCA_900312575.1 Acanthochaenus luetkenii | reverse complement strand
GAGAAAGAGAGGGACAGAGAATCTCATCTTTACAACAGGATATGAAAAAAAATGGTTGGGATCTTTTCATTAGATCTAATCACAAATTCCATGAGGCTTTCTTTCCTATTCACCACACACACACACACACACACACACACACCCACACACACCCACACACACCCACCCACGTCCAGATATCTCCAGCAGCTACAATGGATAATATACATCAACGGTAAGCGTCAGGTTCTGGTCTCAGTCCCTCCGAATCAAAGAGCGAGGGCTTCTTTCTAGAGCCGCCATTTTGCACCGATGTTCAACAATCATACAGAGAGAAATCCATCGTAGAAGAAGAGAGAGACTAATTTCTCCACCACAGTAGAGGAGATAGACCAGAATGCAGTGCAAGACATGTTGAGTTTTTAAGGGGCACGATGCTCACTTTTTCTCAACTGGAAAAACTCTGAATGAAACAACTTCACGCCTGTTCTCTGGAGGTTGTCGAAAGGCATTCTGGGAAATGTAGGAAATCACTAACTGCAGTGGGTCCAGCACCACACAATCCGACCCAACGCCGGTGCAACCACGCCACACAAAATGCTCCAACCGCCTTCCGACTTAAGAGCCACCATGCACAGCTCAGTGAGAGGAACTAGGAGGAGGAAATGGACAGACAGAAAAGAACAACACTGCGAGGGAGATGGAAAAAATGGACGTACTTTGGGGCGCTGAGCGGAAAAAGAGTTGAGCTTGGGAGAGGGAGGGGTGAACAGAGTGTGCCGGTCATAAGGCGGACACACTTCTCCCTGCCAGGATGGAGGGATGAAATGACAGGGAAGAGAGAGCAGAAACAAGGAGAGAAAGGACAGAAGGTCAGTGAAGTTTACAGCATGAGCGTGAGATGAAATGAGGATGTGACATCAACTCCCCGGAGCGGAGGCGTTACCTTGAGAGATGAGATTGTGGTGCTTTGGCTCTCACAATCGGACACGTCGTCGAAGAAAGGCTGCAGACTGGGCGGAGCGGAGACCGACAGGCTGGGTTGCGGCACGCCATCGGTGTCCAAGTGTAGCCCCGCCTTCTGTCCCTGCGGGAGTCATGAGAGGGAGGTCAAAAACAATAATAAAAGCTCAAGACATTCAATTAGTTTTCAGAAGTGACTTCGAACATGATCGCCTCTTGTTTTTCATCCACAATCAATATTTACAATCAGTATTTCATATCGCATGATTACCATCTGGTAAGTAGTCATGTAATAAGCCTGGAGGCCGGTCAACACCCCTCCGCTACACGTCTTATTCTGAGATAATGACCGGCTTGCTGTTCATCATCTTTTGCATATACATGGTATATCTTGCATGCATGTACAATAACTAGAGGGTATAGTCCACAGTCACATGTACTCCAGTATACTGACTGAACCTTTGTCGTACCTTTTTGATGGGCTGGCTCACAGGTTCTGGCTGTAACAGGTCTTTTGATTGGGTGTCAGTGCTGCAGGTGTCACTTGCCGATTGGCTGGTGAGTTTACCTGGAGTCGACTGCAATCTCTGAAAGAGGACAACAAGCAGCAGGAGTTTATCTATAGTTTCATCCTGCAGCAGTTAACTATATTACATGACAGTATTATGAATGAGAATGAGAAGAACCCCGTGCAGACCATCATAGAATACGACTTCCACTGTACCTGCAGTGTGATGCGTCCATTGGTTTTGCCCAATGACGACACTCCGTTCTCTCCGTCTCCGGTGTGATTGGTGAGCGCGATCAAGTAGTGGTTGCCATTGCCGTCGGTGACCAGGGTGGGCGTGCCATTGGCTTTGAGGAGGTCTAATGGAATGGTCTGAGTGGGGAGCTGCGTGCCGCTCTGTTGGTTGATGAAGACTGGGGTCACCTGGAGATGGAAACCAACATTGTCCATGTGACAAGTCATTAAGAGAAGATTTTCATACATAACACAATGAAACATCAACGTATCTGAACGTGTGTACCAGTTGTACTTTCATTTACAGTTGACATTTGAGGTACTTGGGTGACGACAGCAAAATGAGCCATGAGGGCTGATGATGTCAGTGTTGGATGTGGCGGGGTTCAAACCCATGACCCAGTCAGTACCTGTTGTGTGGTGACTGTCTGCTGCTGTTTCTGCTGCTGCCTCTGCTGCTTCCTCTGTTGGGTTTGGTTCATCGCAGGCTTCTGGGTCGCCACCGTCTGGGTCTGGACCTGCACCTGGACCTGCTTCAGCGGGACCTGGTTCTTCTGCGGGTTCTGCAGAGCCTGGACCTGGCTTTGGGTTTGTTTCAGTTGGTTGTGCTGTGCCAACTTCTGTTGAGCGAGTTTCTGTTGGGTTTGCTGGATGATAAGCTGCTGCAGCTGCTGCTGCTGATGGAGTAAGATCTGGGCTTCTGTCTTCTGTTGTGGTTGTTTTTGATGGTTTGTCTGGGCCTCCGCCATTTTCTGCTGTTGCATCTGAATCTGCTGTTGTTTGAGTTTCTGCTGCTGTTTCTGCTGTTCGGCTTGTTGGACTTGCAGCCGGTGGATCTGCTGCAGTTTGAACAGGGTCTCCTGAGAGCACTGCATCGGCTGCGCTGGTTTATTTGTCTGAGTCACTTCAGTTACTCCCTCCATCCCTTCCTCACACTCCACCTCCTTCTTCACCTTCACTAGCATTCCGTTAGGGAGTGTAGGGGGCTGGATGGCCGAGGCCTTGATCAGAGTCTGAGGCTTGACCTCCGGGGCTGTCGCTCTGCTCCTCTCACCTCCTTCCTTCTTCACCGCTACTCCCCCTGCCATCTTGCCCTGCTCCAGCTGGGACCTGAGTGTCTCCACCAGCTTCTGCTTCTGCCTCAGCATCCTGGTCAACTCCTCAATCCGTTTGTCCTTCTCCTGGAGCATCTGGTCCTTGTCCAGGGAAGAAGTGTCCATGGCTACTCCGGTCAGGGGCTCCGGAGGCTGGCTAGGAAGCTGGCTGGAGGAGGGTGATGGCCTGGAGAAGCTGCATGACCTCTGTAGCTGCCCCAGGTTCTCATCTTTGACCTGGGAGAGCGGAGAGACGTTGGACGGGTGCTGGGGAGAGGGGTGAAGGGAGAGCTGGGTCAGGGGAGAGCTCACCTAAAGGGAGACAAAACAGGAAGAAGGTGTAAGGGAAAGGTTTGAAGGAAGATGCTTAATGATTTGCCTGTTTCCTAATCAGCATAACAAACACACATCAAAAGGAATTCTATCCAACAACAAAGAAACACATTAACATGACTTCATAGTCTATTTGCCCCCCCAAGTACAACTGACCATCTCTCCAAACATGTCTCCATTACAGCTGGTCTCATCTGGACTCATCCCGGCCAATGAGCGCTCAGATGGAGAAGGCGACACCGGAGGGCTGGAGCTGGTGCTGCCAAAACGCATGACCCGCCCGGGAACAGCAGTCTGAGACAATGAGAACGAAGCTACCTTAGCACCGCTCTCTCCCGATTGGTGATTAGGAGTGGTAGTCGTGGTCGGAGTGGATGTTTTGGTGTTAGCAGCTGCGGTTGCGCCCTGCTGGCTGGGCTGCGATATGCAGTTTTTCGAAATTGCAGTGCTGAAGCCATTTTGTTCCTGGTAATTGCGGAGCCTCTCAATGAGGTCATTCTTGGTGCCTGAGACAGTCAGACCACGCAATTTCAGTTCCTGTTTCAACTCAGCAACCTGGAGGGAGAGAAACCAGGTTAGTGACTCCAGTAGCAAGAATTAAACCACAGAAAAACTGATTGACAGGAGAGAGACAGCAGAAGAAAAGTAATAAGTTGGGTACAATGTAATTCTTTATGGAAAAAAAAAGAGGCATGTAGGACTGGGTTTGAAAAATACCATTTCAGATTCAAATCGATCTTCATTTAAATGATCCGATATCGATTCACAAAATCCAGAGATCGATCTTTTAATATATGCCTTTTCCCGTGGATGTGTGAAGCTTTGGTTCTTCGTTCAACGAGGCCTGAGGCCACTTAACAAGTTTACGCCATTTTATGCCACACGTGTCTCCGCCATGTTTGTTTTCAAGCACGGTAACAAATGAGTATAAAGTCACCAAAGCCACAGAGAATATAGACTGGGTATCTTGCTTAAATAAATATGGCGAAATCTTGGAACATTTCAAGTCGCAGCAACTGTCATATACGGTAAACATTCACCATGCAATGTTACTAAGAGAGTTACGGTAATACAGAGACATGTGTAGAGTAGACCGGGATACGGACTGAGAGAGTTAACGTGTTGTGCCAAGTTACTAAGTGTTTAAATAAAAGCCATTGTTCGGATAAAAGCCTAGTCATCATTTTACAGTAACCATCTGCTGATGATGCAGCTAACTTGGGAAAGGACTTTTCACCAGGGATGGGCGGATCGAAACTGGTATCGATACTCACATACTACTCATTTGGTATCGATGCCCTTTAAAAAGTATCAATTTCAAAGTTATTTTTAATCCAAAATGCATCACTACGAGGTGGGAAACTCCCCAGTTCCAAGGTGTGTTGAAGATCAGCCTTACAATCTCCAAGAAGTGAGAAAGCAGTAATGAAGGGGCTTTAGTGTCATGGACTTTACAGTTTACAATGTCTAGAAAACAAACTGATTTCTTGTACTATTTTCAAAGGCAATTCAGAGCCTTTTTCAATTTTTGATTGTTGGGTTTACTTGTACTTTTAATTAATATATGGTTGTTTGCGTCTTTTGGCCGTTTCTTTTCTGATACACTGCTGTAGTGTGTTGGTCATGTTAAATAAAAAGTTCATTAATGTAACTGCTTTGGGGGTCAGTTCTTAATGTAAACATTAAATATTTGTAATAATGCATCAGGTTAGAGGGTTGTACAATTTACAGTATTAGTTCTCTGAGAATCTCTTTCATATCCAAGCAAAATTGGCATTGTAACTGCTAACCAAATAGATATTGAATAGAATCGAAAATCTAATCGAATTGGGACCTAGTGAATCAGAATCTAATCGATTCGGGAAATCATTGGCGATACCCAGCCCTAGAGGCATGTGGTTATTTTGTAAAACGTTTGACAAATTATTCATCAAATTTACAGAAAACGTACTATATCGTGATATATATCGTTGTCGTGATATGAAATGACCCATATCGTGAGAGAAGATTTTGTCCATATCGCACAGCCCTAGCTGAGCTTTCCGAGGACATTTCTACAGATAGGTACATTCAAAAGTATAGTGAGGGGAAAGCAGGTCCGAACTTACCACCCAACAAGCGCCAAAAGCCTGTAAAATGTATCTATGGTGGAAAAATCAGTAAGTGGGTTTAGTTCACCAGCCCATGGCAGGTGAGACAAAACGTTCATATTGGACACTGGGGGAAAGCATGTGTTTGAACTGACTTTGAACTCATCCAGGTTGGCTGGCAGAGTGCATGGCTTGGCTCCTCCCACTGCGGTTTGGCACTGACGGACGGTCCCGCTCTGATTGGAGGGGGCCGGGGTGGTCATCGTGGGAACGCTGCGGGTGGGGGAGGAGCTGGAGTTGCTTGAGGGCGGCTGCTCAGCTGGCAGTCTGAGTAGAGACAGAAAACGGTAAAGTATGAATGTTCCTTCTTGAATCAAGGTGAAAAATACACCCTTACATTTACTCTCTTGGCAGACACAAAAAGTCAAACCGGAGGGCAAGAAAAGGGGCGTGGCTTTAAAAGCAACCACTGCTGGACCACTTCAATGCAAATTTACTACCAGTAAAAGTCTTGAATTTTAGAATTGAATTATCTGTTTCCAAAATATTAGACCCACTTTCTGTACAAACCAGTGTTGATAGATTTTCACAATCACAAGGAAATAGTAGTTAATAATAATTATATTTATCCCCATCATTTTAAAAATTCTGCCATAATATATAGATGTGATCATATTTGGGGTTTTATGTTTCATTGTATCAAACAAGGTCTATTGGTCATAGATCATAATTCACTGGTTTTCTCCGCCAAATACAAAAAAAAAGATGTTTTCGTCACATATCCAAAATACCACCAATGTGGAAGGAACGAGCTACAGACAGGTTGGAAGAACAAGGAAGTCGTCATGAGAACCGCCTGCAGGCTGCGCTTCAGAAATGAACATCAGAGGCTATTGGTTTATAAATGGAGGAAGGAGGACATTTCCACCCACACACACACTTGACACTCACTTGGGAGGGGCAGGCAAGATGGTGTGGTAGTTGTAGTGCTGCTGCTGCTGGTTGAGGATCTGCAGCTGCAGGAAGAGCTGCTGCTGTTGGAGGATCTTCGCATACGAGGAGTCCAGTTGGGGAGGAGGCTCCTTATCTGCCTTCTGGTCTGGAGGGATGTACTGGTGGTACTTCAGCTTCTTCACCTGCACAGTTAGAACAGAAAAATCCACCTTCGGATACACTGTTGGACATCATCAATCTGTGATGTTCGATGCATTCCAGGAGTTGTTTTGTGATTAAGTAATTTACTTTTTGGTGTACCCACTTTCCCCCAACCTGCCTCGTCTACTTCACTTACTGATTTCCTACGTTTCCCAGAACGCCTTTTAACCCCAGAGAACAGGCGTGAACTCGTTGCATTCAGTACGTGTAGGTGGAGAGAGCAATAGCAATAATTTTTGTACTTTTTTACAATAAAAAAAGACAGCATAGAGTCCAACACAACCTTGTGGCTGCATTGCATTCTGGTCTATTGAGGCTGCTGTAAAATTGGTATCTCGGCCTCTTCTATGATGGATTTTTTCATGTGTGATTGTTGAACGTCGGTGCAAAATGGCAGCTCAAGCAAGATTTCCCCATGGGGATCAATAAAGTGCAATATAATCTACCGTAATCTAATTATATTTCTCAGCTAGTTTTGTGAGCAATGTTTTCAAATATCATCTTAAAATGTAGCATTCTGGTGCACTCTGGGAAAAACATTAAGGGAAAAGACAACATTTACTTTAGGCAAAAAATAAAATCACACAAATAAAAAATAAAACACAGGGCATGTGAGCTCTTGTTGCTGTAATTGATCTAATTTGAGCAGACGCTGCATTTAGCATTATCAATCTTTTTAAAATACTGTGACAGCGTCAAGCCTTCACCTCTGTTATGGCCTCCACCTTTAGCCAGACCCAGCTACATTTGCACCTCAGCCCTGCTGCGCTACATAAATAGCATCTTCTTGCTTTATCTCATTCTGAACAAATGACCAGATATTATCAGCTGGCATTGGGGCCAGGTTTTTCAGTACGAGTCACAATGACGTTGACAAAATATTAGTCTATAAGTTAAACAGGTTGGGAAAGATTTGATGTTGTAACATGAGGAAAAAATTATCACGACACACTTCAACTTGATTTGGCAGGTTAACGTTACTTTAACAACTAGTTATCTAACGTCAAGGTAGTTAAACAGCAAATTACATCGTTGGCAGCAAACGAGACTTACCGGTACCTCAAAACCTGTGTTCATTGTACTAGGTTATCTACCGGAGAAGAGATCCAGTAACGTGATCCGTGAAAAGAAGGGAAAGGAAGATGACGTAGTTCTCTGGAAGCCCGTCTCACCAAAGATGTTGTATTGCAAAGAAGATCACGACATAACAGCTTTCTGAAAATTGTATCTGGTCTCGGGCCAAGCGACGGAAGTTGCGCTGACTGGCCACACCCCATACCCAAAAACAAAATAAACAAAATAATAAAAAACCTCTTCGGATCTACACCATTCACGTGGATGACATATTTTGGCTCAAAACTGCTAATTTAGCAGAAAAGCGACACGTTTGCAGGCATGTAATATCATTCTCAAAGGCTGCTGACATGACGCAGTCTGAGGCGACGTACTGACGACACTCGCCACTTGACAGTCGCCATCTCTTTATACTCCATTTGTGTGGCAGAATATGAATAGCGCCCAAACAGAGTCGTTAATACTTTGTCACTGCCAGTTAAAATGAAAAGACAAGAAAATAGCTTGCTGACCTTGGGCTTGTTGTCCTTGTGTTTCTTATGCCTCTGGGGATGACGATCTGAGCTCAGCTTAGCCTGAGACTGTTGACAGAGTGAGTGAGAAAGAGGGTTGCGGAGGAGGAAGAAGGCAAATGAAAGTGGATGGAGAGGAAAGAGCAGGAAGTTAGCCAGTTACAGCTTGTCAACAAATAGAGATTATGGTCAAATGTAGTTATTCAATCTACTGGAGTTGAATTCAGACAAGCAAATATTCCATGGTAGCCAGTTTGGGTAAAACAGGAAAACAACCAACGCATCTCACCTTAGCGTGTCCAGTAGCGGGGCGGGAGATTGCTGGGGTCGCCGTCCCATTGGTCAGTTTCTGAGGTGGGGAGGAGTCTGAACCATTCATCTGAAGGGGAGGGGGAAGTGGAGGTGGAGGAGGGGGCTGAGTGAAGAACTAAGACAATATTACACTGGTTAGTTGTGAAATCCATGTTTATACTGAGCTGTTGTATCATGAATGACAAGTATGCACTCTTTGCAATATTATTTAATTTCCTTGACTCTTTAATCAAAGTTTAAGTGATGGCCTCTGACATTAAGTGTGACTTGGGTAAACTTGACTTAATTTGATTCACTTGATCATCATTAGTTTCCTGTGACTGTACCTGTGGGGGGGATATGTTCCCGTTCGGGGTGAGCATGTCAGAGGGGGACAGCTGAGGGACGGGGGACAGCTGAGGGACGGCACCCAGCGGAGAGTCATGATTGGCGAGCTGGTCCGGTGACAGGGCATCACTGCTGTCTTCGTCCAATGAGGAGCTCTCTCCTCCGGCTCCCTTTGGAGAATCTGTGAGAGGGTGGGATTAATAAAGTTCAGTGTGGTCGCTAGGAGTAAAACTCATATTCACATCAGGATGGGAAACCAACACCAACAAAACAGTACATTTTGGTTGTGGCTGGTAAGTTTGTCGCCTCTATTAGCCACTGTGGCAGGTAACCAGCCATCATTTGGTGGTCCTACTGGTAAAATAGTGAAAATAGCTGGTACATTTTGGGATTTACCCAGCCACTGTAACTAGTGGACAAAATTAGTTAGTTTTCTGTCGTGCTCACAATGTGCAACACAATCAAACAGTAGACTGGTAAATGTAAGGGTGTATGACAATGACTAATCTTAGAGAAGTTATACACCACAGTATGTCAAAACAGTGCTATGTCCAAACAGATTGTGATATTGCTAGAATAGAATGACTGGTAAAAGGTTCTGCAGTCTGAAACCTAATCAATATAATATGGTTTAGATACCTGTTTGGTTTTCAGTGTACATGTATTTGCACAACTAAAGATTAAAGTGTTTCAAGTGTACAAGCCTTTATGAATGCTGCAAGCGTGGACATGTTGCATATACAGTATGTGTGTGTGTGTGTACATCCCTGTACCAACAAGTGCATGCTTTTTTTCAATGTTTTGGACTGTATCGTTTTTGCCTTATCTGTACCAAGTGTATGTTTGGTTGAATGTTGCAAGCCTGGAAGCGTGTGTAGGTGTGTGTGTGTGTGTATGTGAGTGTGAGAGTATGTGTATACGTTTGACTGTTTTGCGTGTCTGATCCTGTACCATCAAGGGTACGCTGTTTTTAATGTTGCAAGTGACCATGTGATTGTGTTTGATGTGCAACAAAAAACAAACCGTGTCATTTTTATTTACACACATAATAATAATTTGTGTTTGCAATTTCTATGCACACACTTGTGGCTCCAGAGGCGGTGGACTTAACCCCTTAACGCCTCTGGGTGCGTGTTTGACCATTTTGTGTGTCCGTCCCTGTACCAAGAAGTGTTGGGTTGTTTGAATGTTGTGTGTATGGATGTATGTGTATTTGAGTGTCCCTCCATGTCCCTACCCAGCAGTGAGTGCTGCAGAGTGCAGCTGACAGGCAGGATGTTCTTGTGGACCAGCTCGATGGGACCTGGCCGGTGGGAGATTTTGTCGTTGAGGTCGTCGGCCAGCCGGGCTCGCTTCAACTGCAGCTGCTTGGCCTGCAGGGACGGCTCTGCCGACGTCTCTGTGGCGGACACAGCAGGACAGCATGTATGCATGCATGCAAACACACACACACAAACAAACACACACACAGAGACACCCACACACACACACACAGGGAACTTTATTTAGATCCACAGTGAGAATAAGTTACAACCAGTAACACTTACAACACTTGAATCTTTCCCTAATCGCCCCGGTGTCAGCGCTCTTTGAAAACTCACCCTCCAGGATGTGCATCCTGACCAGCTCCGAGCGCTCCGGACGACTCCGAATCTTCCGCTTTAGGTAGTCCTCAGTCTGGGGAGGACAGGAGGGATGGAGAGGTAGGAGATGGTAGAAGAAGACAGGAAAGAAAGAAACAATGGGATGGGTGGCGCTCCTTTCTTTGTCTGTTCAGCCATGGTGGCTATCGCTGCTCATGCTAACTACCCAGCTAACCTTCTGTTTATTACAAACAAACCGCTGTTGCTGGAAACGTAACACACATCACTTCCTGTGCAGCTTTGTGATTTATGCCGTTTAGACGGAGCATATTTTTACATAACAATTTTGCTTTGACAATACAAATACATTAATTGATTAATTAATAAACTCACTGCACTCAAAGACACTCACCCTCGCTCGTTCGAGACTCCTCCTCTGTTCGTGAAAGGCCGCCGGGCTCTTCAGCGCTGCACCGGGCGAGGGACGGGGAGGGGTGGGAGAAAGGAGAGAGAGATGAATACAGCTCACGCATACTCTAATGGAAGTCCTTTGGGCCAAGTGACAATGTGAGAACAGATACAGCTATAGAGGAACACAGACTCAAAGCAGAAGTGGCTGTAGGATGAGAGGCAGCTTCTAAACCACACATGGTGGCCCGGTAGGTTTACGGGCTGCTGCAGCGCAATGTGTGTGCAGGAATAAGGCCTAGTTTGTCTGCAGTGGACGCCGACTCTGTTCCCACAAAGAAAATGGTCAATGCGATCACCTTTCGTGGAGTGTCATACAAATAGAAAGAAGATGGACTTTGTGAGAGTCAAAAACATGGGAGACATATTTCCTACTATACAGTTTCAAAACATTCAGACTTTCCAGACCTTAATTTGAAGGTTTTGGTCGGCATTCATGTGATTGTATGCTGATGGTTGGGTAATCTGACAGCCAACTAGCCATATCACTCTATAACTGAAGATTATTCCTCACAACAAAAAATATCACCATATGTGGCATGACAGTTGGTCTATAACTATATAAAATATGTAGCCATACATGTAAGAGGACTGAACAACAACGTTTTTCTAACGTTTTGACTTTAGAGCTGTATAGCACTTTTAAACAAAGTCCAAAATGTCTTCTACTCTGTAGCGTATTTCCTTCCAGATTTGTAGATAGGAGACGGCCCAAACTATCTAGCAGGCCGTTCGTCTGCTTAAATCTGATAGATGGACTCTGGCTGGAAGTCTGAGGGCCATCAATGGTTGATGACCAGCAGTCTGGTTGGGTCATTAAAAAGGAGCGAGGAGAGAGAAGAGAGGGCGGGCTGATGGATAGACTGCCTGACAAGAGGAAAATCTACATTCATCACTACACTCATACAGCATATCTCACATTTTTTCCCACATGCTTACCAGAGGACCCAAAGAACACCCAACCCTACAATCGTTAAGATTAGAAGCTAGGAACCCTCCTAGGTGAGAAGTTAAGTTAAGCAAAGCTCAACAGTGGCCGTTACCCAATTTTGATTGGTTAACAGCTGACGAAATTGTAGGAAGTGTGGACATTCAGGTTACGGCAGGGCGTCGTCTATATGTGTGACTTGGGGGTGTGGGGTGCATACCTCAGGTCACAACCCTACACATTCAAAGACCTACATGCTGCTGTCATGATGTAACCGCAGGGTCAACATTACAACAGAGTACAAAATACAAAAAACAAATGGAGATAATTACTCAGACAAAGCTGCTCCTGTCATAATTGACTGTACTGAAACAAAATAACGGAGATTATTTGCTTCGATTTTGTGCTCGGTGTAGAACAATTCTCACATATGAAATTAGGGTTAAACTGATACTGCCATTTTATTAAATATCGGGCAGTCAATGTCGTCCATTTCCAATGATGGATGGAGGTTCACAACCTGCACATTTTCTTTTCTATTAATTGAATAGTTCAATAATGTTGAATTAATTCTTCATTTAAAGGCCTTAATCTATCCCAGTTTCCCTACCACTGAATATGTGACAAACATGATCACTGATGAATCTCTCCTGCTGGCTTTTTCTCCCTGAGCGTCTCTGTCTCTCCATCACCAACACTACAGAAGAGCAGGCTAATGGTGCAATATTCCACCAGTATATCCTACCCTAGTTTAGCTAACCTAGCCTGTTGCATAAGGAGAATACAGACAGACTTAGCATCTACCAAACAATCAAATGTGACACTATAGGTTGCCCGTTACAAACGCGGCCTTGGTCTGAGTGCCCAGCCCATTCTTTTATGCAAGTGCCCTAGCTAGGTCATAGTGATCAAGTGTAGTTTGTGGATAGTGGACTGATAAGCCAACTGATTCACCATCCACCAGCCAACTGCTGCCTAATTTTGTCTGTGCAATTTGTCCGCTTTACCAGCCACTTTGGTACATTACATTACATTATGGCATTTAGCAGACGCTTTTATCCAAAGCGACTTACATATCATCATACCACTGGTGGAGGCAGCCATGTAAGGCACTCAAACCTTCAACCTTGCGGTTGCTGGGCGGGAGCTCTACCTCCTGAGCTACTACCACCCCCAGTTGGTAGTTTGGGGTACTGTCTTCTGCAAAGAGTCTTCTAAAAATGACAACGTCCTCATTATGTCCTTAGCTAGAGCCCTAAGCTGAAATAGACAAACACACGTAAACTAAATCGTACACTCAGAGTAAAAAAAACACGCTGCCTCTTCACTTCACAACTCTGAAACAGGAAGTGGATACAGAAGAAGAGGAAGCTGCCCTGTTTGATAACACAAAGTGGTGCAAAGAGACATGACACACACAGACAAGACACCAAGAGTCTCTATGCATGCAGATAACAGACAGAAAATGGCAAAAATGCAATGCAAAAGCTGAATCTGAGGCTTAACCTTCATAATAATCCCTGTGGATGTTTACAAAGTCAACAGACAGACAGACAGACTGTACCAGATATCCTGTATAGCGGATGTAGATAGTCAAATAGGTTATAGCAGATGTCCTACTTGGTTTGTGAATCAATAGATACACACATAGTTCAGCGTTCGTGTTAAGTAACACCCCAATCCATCTCCCGCCAGGTCCTGAAAGGGTTAATACTTTGACCTCAGCTTGAATGAACAGTGCAACACACTGGCCTATTTCTCTGCACGGGTCAAAGCTGGCTTTCGCAAGGCATCATAATACTTAAGTTGACAATCTTCATATGAGATGACTTTGAGTCAACTAGAGCCTTTTCTGAAACTTATGGAATGAGGAGAATATCATGTGCACTGCTGGTTGTTGATCCGATGTAAATTAACATACAGTATGTAAACTTGATATCAAAATAAATATGTTAAGATGCGACTAAAGATATTAAGTATGCATTCGGGTATTTTGCTGAATGTGCTGTGCAGAATACGCCAATTCAGCCAGAGAAACCAGTTCCTGAGCATTGCATCTCTTGTTGCTGAGGGCGAAGCGGAGACTTACGTGGCATGATCCCTTGGCTGACCAATTCCTCTCGTGTACGTCTCTGCTGGAGTTTGAGCTGGAGGACTGCATGGAGACAGAGGAGGCAAGGGAGAGAAGAGGGGAAGAGAAAGTAGTGGAGAGTCAGTGACGGCCGGTGAAGGACAAAACAACCCTGAGCTCTTGTCTCCTGGTCTCTTATTGTCCACTGGACAGAAAGTCCATCTGCTAAGGTAAATAAACACACACAGGAACACAGAGATGGATTTGGACCGACATGAGGAGGACCTGCTCTCTCTCTCCCTCAATTAATTATCTCGCTTCCTTCTTTCGTTCTTTTTTTTTTTAAGCTATAGAGGAGGAGGGCACAAGGAGGGCGTGAGTGGCATACGACAGACTTCCTGTTTCTAAACCTTTTCAGTGGTGTGTGCCAAGTGTGTGTGTGTTAACATAAACACTCATCAAAGAATGAGTGTGAGACAGCGGGCAGAGCAAGGGAAGGTGAGAGAAACAGATGGAAAAGAAGAAAAAGTGAGAATAAGCATTAAGGAAGGGAAAGAATGAGATAAAAAGATCAGCCCAGAGTAGAAGAGGAAAACATTTAAAAAAAATTAAACCCTCAAACTATTGCATATGGGCCTGTTGCTCTGTCATTTCAAAACAGGAAGCACTTGTTACATAACCGGGGGGCTGGGAGTTTTAAGGAACACAGTGCAGGACACGAGGTGTTGGACCCAGGTTTTACCACCCTGTGCACACTTATGCTGTGATGAGCCTGAAAGTTAAATAACCCTTGCTCAAGCCTCATAATCAAATGTAAATTATTAATTGACACAATAACTGAACATTAATTAGAAATGGACTAATAATGCATTAATAAATGAACGCTAAGTGGTAATTAAACAATAAATTAAACCAAAGCCAGATGAAGACTTTTCATGGAATAAGACAATTCAAATATGTGAAGCTGCAGGATCAAGCAAGTGCACCGTATTTCGTCATTGTGCAACGGTGTTTGTTGCAGTATCACTTTCATTGCAACACAATCAGAGTTTAGGGAAGTGAGGTTGACTCTTTAGTGAGCCATACGGAACAACAGACAAGATAGAAATCTACAGACACGCTCTAGAGCCGTCAATGCAGTCGCTTGCTTGTGGCATGATGTTTTATTTTTTAAGGTCAACTCGAAACCGAGCCTGCTCTATACTTCCACGGTGCTTCCTGGCAACAAATTCTGCTTCCATTTTAAAACGGAGGAAGTGGCACACGCTTACGCTCGAGGTCTTGGGTTTGAAGGAATTTGATGAAATCTTCAAAGGAAGATACATGCATGTTATTACACCAAATCAGTTTTTTTCTGAGGAGGTGACATGCCTTCCTTTCTTTCTTTCTTTTTTTTGCTGTCTCAACACAGATTTGTTGATGTGTGCCAGCTGTCCCTGCTGAAGGCATGTATATATGTGTGTGTGTGTGTGTATATATGTGTGTGTGTGTGTTAGGTAGAACACACCATTGAAGCTCCCCCAGCATTTCTCCTGGGCTGAGGCCGGGGTCATGTCTGCTACTTTAAGGCCAAGCAGCACCTGTTCCTTCCAACTAACAATATGACATCATTGGCGCTTGCAAGCTAGCTAACCAGTTAGCTGTCCAGCGTAGCTGCTGCTGTGATCTCTCTCTCTCTTTCTGGACAAACGAGCAGAGATTGGACGTTGAAAGGCCCGTGGACCCGTGTCTGAGGCTGTGCAACTCAACGTCCAATCCTTGGCTCTAAATCCTCGCTGGATATCCCTGTTCCCCTCAGCTATAATGACTTTTGTGTACACTGCATCTTGGGGGATTCGACTAGCTCTAGAGGCTCCCTGCTGGAAGCAATAACATGTCAGTTCGCACTCGCCGACATAAACACTAAGGCCTAAACACAGACGCGTTCGTACATACGTTCCAGCCGTGTACATAGGCAAAGAGATTAATCTCTCCCACTGCGCCACACACAAGCACTTACGGAACTCACGTGTAGCCTGA
>OMOT01022507.1:5337-16149 GCA_900312575.1 Acanthochaenus luetkenii | reverse complement strand
CATGCAGTGGACGTGGGTGCTGCCCCGGCTCCTACGGTCATCAGCTCCTGCCCTGGCCACTACGGTCATCATCTCCTGCCCTGGCTCTTATGGTCATCAGCTCCTGCCCTGGCTCTTATGGTCACCAGCTCCTGCCCTGGCTCTTATGGTCATCAGCTCCTGCCCTGGCTCTTATGGTCATCAGCTCCTGCCCTGGCTCTTATGGTCATCAGCTCCTCTCCTGGCTCTTATGGTCATCAGCTCCTCTCCTGGCTCTTATGGTCATCAGCTCCTCTCCTGGCTCTTATGGTCATCAGCTTCTCTCCTGGCTCTTATGGTCATCAGCTCCTGCCCTGGCTCTTATGGTCATCAGCTCCTCTCCTGGCTCTTATGGTCATCAGCTCCTCTCCTAGCCCCTACGGCCATCAGCTCCTGCCCTGGCTCTTATGGTCATCAATGCTCGCTAGAGTGTCTGTCTGTGTTTTCTCTTCTCTCAGACACTGGCGCATTGTTCCTACCATGCAGTGGACATGGGTGTTGCCCTTTGGTCATTATTGCTGGCCATTGCCTCATCCCTGATGCCGTTACTATGCGATCGCAGCCCCTGGTTCTGCGGACATCGTCGCCGGCCGTGCCCCCATCTGTCTTCCTCTATCGCCTTATCTGTTTCCTATGTTACTGTCATTGCCTATGCTATTGTCCCGGCACCTGTTCCCCGCTCAGCCTTCCTGGTGGAGGATTCCTCTTTGACTTGGTCCACCCAAGGTTTCTTCCATTTTTCACCTATTAAGGTTTTCTTGGATGTTTTTCCTTGCATGACTCGAGGATCAAAGGCTGGTGGTGCTGGTAGTTTAGGCCTTGTAGAACAGCTAGGCTTGCTATGGTTTGGTAAAAATGTACATTATGTGTTATTATGTGTCTTGTGCTTTGTTCTGTCTCCCTGTTTGTCTTATACTGTTCTGTAATTCCATTGATTGTTGTTCAGGTAGATCTAGTTTGGCTCATTTTCTGTAAAGTCCTTTGAGACATGCTTGTGATAAAGGGTTATTTAAATAAATTAACTTGAACTTGATCTAATATCTGTTAGGGATTGATGGGGTTATTGATCAATACCACTTTCCAGCCTGTTTTGGATCAAAAGCTCCCCACCCCATGGAATTAAAGACACCTCCTATCTCCTCCGCCCACCTTCTCCCCACGTGTTTTTGACTACATAATGATGGAGGATGATGCTACGGGTGAGCGACCATCATCGCAAGACATCTAAGCTGAAAAGGCTAAAAAGCTTTGTTCTCAACTCCAAAAATAGAATAACATAGCAGTATTATTTTTACAGAATTTGCATCATGATTTATATATTCACTAAACGTTTCTGTTGGATCTCTAATTAGGTACCTTACTCGTCCGTATTGTGAAAATGTGGCTTTATCGTTTGTGTCTGTTACAGGCCACCGTCACTCAAGGGCTTGAGGATGGGTTTGGGGGGTGGAGGCTGTGCCAGAGACTTGTGCAGGAAGAGATCAGTTCTATCGATGTTGTTGCAATTCCTACTGGTCGCTGATAGAGGTCAATAAAGGTAATAGACTACTTAATGCCCTTTTAAAGCTGCACAAGACAATTTTGTAAGTTGGCGGCATCAAGTGGCAGCAAGAGGTAACTATGAATTCTAAGACTTCAATACCCATGATGTCGTGTAATGTCATGTAACCAAATAACCTTCTTCTTAGTGGTGGTGGGGGTGGAGATGGTGAAGTTCAGCCATCGTTGGTGAGTCCACCTTCCTCTGCACAGAACGCTCGGTCGCTGCTGTTTAGGAGACAGATTTGTATTTTGCTCATAAGTTTGATTTGTCACTGAATGGAGATTTCCCACCAGTGACCATACCTGACACCAGAATTCAGTTTAGCAAATAGGGAGAAAATAGTGCAGCTTTAAGGCCATGCTGATTTTTCATGTTCTTTATTTCTGTGAGCTGCACCATATTTGATACTACATGGAATAAATGTCCTTGACAAATCCAAACTACGGTATAATTGTAATCACTGAACAAGTTTTGAAATGAAAATATCATGGTCTTATTTTAATTACTTGGATTTATAATATCACATAAACTAAGGTTTACTGTTACAATTTCTACACCGCAAATATGTTAGACGATTTAACTGCCATAGTTAAAAATCAATCGGGCCCTTTAATATTTGCCTATGTGGCAGCAATAACATGCAGCCAGATAGAAAAACCTCACACTCCAATCCTCAACAATATCAATATGACTATCCGCATAAATGGCTTATATAGATTCAGGACTTTATAGGAGCCCATAGGAGGGCTTTTAGGAGCCTTGTCTTTTTACAGATAGAGAGAAAACTGTCACTTTAGTCTGCATTTCTATTGAGAGAGACGGTGAACAATGCACCTGTAAAAAGTGTGTTTAACAAATCTGTGTGTAGCTTGAACCAACACATATTCATGTGTTATTCATGTGTCAAAATCTGTTTTTATTTACATATGGTGCATAAAAAAGATCTAGCATGTTATCCCAAACTAGACACACGGATTTGTGGAAAATAACATGATACTTTCTAAAAGTGTCCAAATGTAGACTAGTATAAAATAGACAAGAAGAAAAGGGGGTTTAATTTTCACACAAACAATCAGTATTATTCTAACACAGACCAAATGATGAATGTTCAAAGTTGCTCACAGTGTACTGCTGCATCGGCACCCAAAAACCAGCAATGGAAGCCAGCTGTGAAGTTACGTGGACTTTTAAGGGTATGATTTCCAAAGCATCTCAGCTAAGTTTGTGGGGAAAGTATCATGTGTATTTTCAAAATTAGGGAAAGCCTGATTACAAAACTATCATTGTTCGTACTGAGATCTGTCGTAAAAGCATGGAGCAAAACGAATACGGCCCTGAGCTTGTTGGCTACATTTCAGAGTTCTGTAAGCAGCAAGATGTTGGCTGTGTCAGTGGAATAGTATGAAAAAACATCCTTGCTTCATATAGGCTGCCTGCGCTATTTCAGTATTGAGTTGTTGAGTACAACCATATTGAGTAGAACCAAAGCAGGTAGAGGCTATAGAAACCAGTTTCTGCGTTATCAAGGTAATTCAGGTAATACATTTGATTTGATACCTGAATTGTGCTTACCTTTTTCTCTTTCCTGCTCATGAAATCATTTTTAGCTCCATGTAGTGCTACTGTATGTTCTCATGTTACGTTTAACGCCTTAAGGAGTGGAAGAATGTCCCACACTGTCCACACTGCAAACATAGTTAGTCCTGGTAAAGGATTCTGGATATTATCATGGCTTTCGGGTAGATTAGCCTACACCTTTAAAGGAACTACATGAAACAAATCGTCATTAGCCACTGTATGAAATTCCACTGACAAACCTTACCAACCAGACAAGAAACTAAAAGCAGCCTGCAAAATATTATAGTGGACATATAAACTGGGTGAAAACCAGTATGATAACCATTTCAACTTACAGCCCTATAAACAACATTGAGTGGCACAGCCATCAAATAGGCAGTTGATGGTTGGTTGGCAGTCTACTTCCAAAATCACATTTCCGGAAGCGTCAACAATTGTGGAATCACATTAGCTTGTCAGGTGATTGATTTTAAGTTTGGACAGAAATAACAGACCATTGCAACCTCGTGGTATTCATATACTGCAGTGTGTATAAATATATCATCAGAGGCTCCATAAACATAATGATGTTCATGTCGCCTGATAAAGCCTATGACCTTGTTTGTGAAACCAAGGTAAAATGGGGCTACTAGCAGTGTCACCCAGGGCAGAACACAAGCACACAAGTTAGCCCTTCTAGTTGGCTGCTAAGAGCTAGTGACCAACAGCTAGAGATTTAAAAACATTTAAGCTGATGTGCATATTTCCAATGAATCACATCTGTCACAGTTGCGACATTCTCTAAGGTCAGAACAAGCCACATTGATATTTCATGTGGCCTATTTCTACCAAGTCTGCCACAAATGATACACATTTTCACATCATAAATGTAGTCCCCTGTTAGAGCGGTCATACTTCTCATATTTTTCATGTCAAAGAAGATTACTCAATAGTTGTAAGTTGCATTGCAAAATGCAGCTCAGGTCTATACAGCAAATGATATAGTGGCAGGCAATCAGAGTGTGACCCTAAATGTTCTGTTAACTATCCACGCAATCACATTTTTGCTAGGTAGCCCTTCCGAGGTCAATTTTCACCTTTATGGCAAATAACAAAAAATATGGTAATATGCGGATTTATATTAGACCAAGTACCTCTAAACAAGATCTAACAATGATCTCACCCTGACCCTAATGTTTATCAACTCAATTATCCTTCTATCTCCACATTTAGACCTTGGACTACTTATTTGTCCTCTGTAAAAGATGAAAGCAGGTGAAAAGTGTAGCAAGGAAAAATGAGGGATGTGGAGAGAGTCAAAGAGTTTCATTTATAAGAAGAGGGAGGTATTATGAGCACATTTATCAAAAATGGGAAAATAATGAAGAAAGATTAAAGCCCCTCCCCAAGTATTTTAGATGTTCCAAATGGACAACTAGTCCTGCAGTTGACAATGGACCACGGAGAGTTCCAGACACCATTATGTGCCACAAATGAGAGAGTGACAATGTGAAAGCCTATTTGCAAGATAGAGGGAAAGAAACTGGAATATGGTCTACTTGTGCACATCTTTTTATACATTTGGTGTTGCCGCCACAAGTCAAGAGAAAGCACTCTGTGTCTTGAATGCAGTAAAAGGGCAAAGAGCCTTCAAATGAAACCTTTTGCATCACCCATTCCTGCAGTGATTATATTATACCTTTGCAAGTGTTGTAGCTCCAACCATGCCTACTCTTGCTGACCCCCTTATTGCTTTATTCCCCTGCAACACTATACCACTGTGCTATTGGTTAGGTTTAGGTAACTTATGACAACTGGTACATTTGTTCAACGAACACTGAACATTGCTGTGGAATGCAGCCATACCATCACCAAGACCTAAGCTGAGAAAACATTTTGATCATAAGTTATTGGGCACCTAAGAGTGTGGGAAATCCTGTGGTGCAATATTATGCTCTGTAAATCTCAAACTGTGAATAACAGAAGCCAAACAGTTTAAGCAGGAAGGTCATAGCAAAGTAAAGCAGCGAAATTGCCAGGAAAAATGGGATTTCTGAGAGAGTGAAATAGATGAGAGATGAAGGGAGATGAAAAGTTGACGGGCTACCCAGGCAGGTCTACAAAAAGTAATGAATATCCCTCGGTGTGGAGCGATTTTGAGAAACTGTCAGTCTGAATGAAGCGAGATAAAAATTATATTTCACCCAGATAAAAAAACAACCAATACAAAAGCAGAAAGGACATATGTCTGCCCTTAATCCAAGACAAGGCCTGACAGCCTCCACCATCAAATGTCAAACCAACTGAAACATCAAAACAGTATGATCACACAACATATATGACAAAAATAAAAATGGCAATATAAGCATTCATCAGAAATAAACAGAAAAGTTGAATTAATGGACACAACGTGGAACATCACAAGCCGGATTAGCGCTTTACTTTAAAGCTCAAGCAATATTAGGTTAATTTTGGTACGTTCTTTAATCAGCTATTATCACTGAAAATGATCATGGTTCATCAACATATGTCAATAGTCCAGCAAATGCATGCAGATCAGTGCACGGCATGCAATCGCTTCCTTATTCGGTACTCAGAATTGATGGTTAATTTTCAGATCATATAAAGTCATATATAAATAATTGAAACAAAAAGCCTGTCTCTGAAATGCTGTCCATAAATGATGTGCAAGTTTATGCCCTGTGTCTCAGATGTGGGTGAGCAAAAATACCAGAACGTTTACCCTTATTGGACGAACATAGCTCACTTTTCTATCAGCTTTCAAATTTGCATTACTAAGATAACCAATCAAACATGCGGCCTATCTATGAATTCCAACAAACAAGACAAACCTTTTTCTCCCATCTCTCCCTATTATTAATTCGATGTCTTTTGTAAACACAGAATGGATTGAGCAGCCATAGATTTTGCCTTGTATAGTAGGAAATAGCGTGTCCTTCGCAACACAATACAGTCATGCCTCTCGGTCCAATGTCTAAATGCCTTTTCCTTGAATAAATCATTCACATCTATTGAATCCCTTTCATCTCACAACACAAACCCCATTCAACGCGAAGAGAAAAGAGTCTGGATTACTTCAAGCTGGAGAGTTACCTCGCATAGAGAGGAATTAAGGACCAGTTGACAATATTGTGGATCAACTATGCTCAGAATAAAAGCAGCATTCTTGTGTTACCTGGCTGGGGAATATAGTCACAATGGACTTCAAACAAGGACCATCGCACAATTCGTGGATTGATTTTTACTTGAGGGACCTTGGACTTTTCACGACAGACAATTTCCAGGAAAGACAGGCATAAAGCAAATGGTTTGAATAGTCGTTGTATTACCCTCATGCCCTTTGTCGAGAAGAATATACGTGCTGTCGAGTGAACGTCAATGGGTGACCTCAATCTCATACGTTATCATTGTAAATGCTGGAAAGCAAAAAGCTGTCTTTCAAAACTGCTTTTTTGCATTGTTCTGTTTGGCACGGCCCATAACTTTGGAAGTTTTCCAGCATATTTGTTTAGTTAGCACCTTTGCGTGCCCTTGTCTGTTTGTGTTGTGTGTTCTAACAGAATAACCTGAAACAGTGGTGAGAATGGGATAAGACTCTCTGTAGAGCTGGAAGAATATTACATTCAGAACACTTTTTCTCTCCTTTTCTGCCGCACACGTTCACAATTAAGGGGAAACAGAGACGAAATGACCATTCCCGTCACAATATACAACAAATGTTACCAGAATATAAATATCAGCCCAAGTGAATATGCATCTGTGATGTTTGTGCTCCATGTTTCTTCGTCAGCGCCGTGAGCCGGCCATCCCTGCTGCTCTTAAAGGTACGCAACACTCCCACCTGAGTGACACTCACTTGAGCTCTGCTCCCGTCTCCAGCCCCTCTAACAGCAAGATAAGACCCTTATCACCTCCGAGAGTGAAGATTTGGCCTCAATCCAGGAGAACCAACGGAGCAGGAAAACCACTGTCTAGACACTTAAGGTGAACTAAAAGCAAGAATGCTCTGTTTGACAGGAAATACTAAAGGGCTGTCGCTGAGGCACGGCACGCCGGCGAGGCTGTAGTTCAGACAATGTCATTGTACGAAACCGCCTCACCAAATCCCCTTTCCTGCAGTCCTTTTTCATCACCATCCACCATGAACCTGCAGCAGGACAGGGGAGGAGCACACACACGCTATCCCAAGTATGCAACGGATTGCAACGCTGTTAATTGCCAGGATACTCATAGGAGTGCTGAAGTGATTTGATGCAGCAGTGATGCTTGGAGAATGTGCGGCATAGCCGCCAAAATGAGACTGACTTCATGTAACGTCTGTACTTTCTGTAGGTTGCAGACCGTATAAAGGATAACATCGATAGTGTGCTGAGCCTGCAGGTTTAGGCTACTTGTTAGTTTGGTCATCTGTTTCCTATATCGGTTAGTCTGTGTGAAGAAAAAGAAAAAAGAACAGAGGATGAATTACTGTCACGCTACTGACCTCAGTGTGAATATAAGAAACGCTGACATTATCAGATAGAAATACAATAGAGAACAGAGACAGAACTGCGATGTGACGTGTGATCTTGTCTGTGCATCAGTTTGGTGTGATATGGTACGACTTAAAAACAAGGCAGAGAGATCAGAGGTAAGAATGGCCGCAGGTGGGAACATGTAGAAACATGAGGCTATCTACGCTATCTAACACTTCTTTAGGTATGAACTCACTTGCAACCTTCCCTCCACACTTTGTTTTTGTGGTGTAGCAGAACTTTGCAGCCTATCAGCTCTGTTCTTAATAGGTTTAGGTACTGTACATAACTTATACGGGCCAATTATTCTCTGATTCAGGGTCTTTTTAACGATGACTTTCATAGAGTGTCTGTTTCACTGGGATGGTATGCAGTAAACGGTGACAGGGAAGATGGGAGAAGAAGAGGGACACCAACAACAGGTCTAGAGCTAGACTCAATTTCTATAGGTATCCGTCTTTTCTGTTGGTACCGGTCCGTTTATTCCAAACAAACCACTGTTGCTTCACACATCACTACCTGTGCATCGGAGGATTTTTCCGGGGGAAGACTTACCCCATTTACCTCTTACTGCATTTATTTATATGAAAATGTATATGATTATTACTTTAGGTAGTGAATCGAGTTGGTTCATTCCCCTGCCTCTGGAGCCACATGTGTACCCCCACTGGCCACTAGGACTGAATCCTACACATTGCTTTCTTGCCTGCATCTCCCCTATCTGTTTCCCTTGCTTCTTTCCAACCAAAATACTAAAGGTGTGTGGACTGTCCGTTCTCCTGCTAATGTTTAAAAGTGTAAATCTTAGACTAGGCTTGGCATATGGTAGTCATGTGCCCTGTCAACAGATTCAAGAATACAGTGAAATGTGGTCGGTGATCTTTAACTTGGCCCGACCCAACCCAACCCAACCGAGGGCAAATCATGAGGCAAGTTGATGAAGTGTTTAAGTTCAGCGAATTTTCAAATAACCGAGCCTTTTCTGGGGCTGCGTCAGGGAACATTGTATCTTCCTTTACTCTCCATGACTCACTTCTGAATATGTTGCCTCTCATCGTTTGATTGAGCTCTGCCAGTCTCGATCACAGTCTGCCTCTGACATTTACTGGCCAAAAAAGTCCAAATTGACCCAGAGGGACACACAGATGGCTGTTTCTTGGCAAACAGGATATGAAAAATAGGGATTCAAGTAAGAAAACATTTATGCGATTTCTGTTTTGTGTTTATTCGTTTTTGGGGTCAAAATGACAGAAACGTTTTGGATATTCAACTTCTCATGGATGTATTCCAACACAAAGTATAGGCTATCACCATCATAACTAATGTATGAGATCGTTATACAACTCATTTGTTCAATAAATGTGTTGAAGTTGGAATGTAGAATGTAAAACATATGCATAGAAATCGCTACAAGATTAATTTCTGTATCTCAATGAGATATTCTCTGTATAGCAATAAATGTCATTCTAACATCATTGGGTGCACATGCAGAACATTGTACATAATAAAGCATCTGTGTTGCAGAAAATATCCAGGAAAAACTACATTTCAATTAAGGTAGAAATGTACCTGGAACTAACAATGGAAGTCAGAAACAGAAAGGAAACATATAGCCTATGGTCTTCCCTTTACAAACCAGCATGGATATATTCCTTCCAGAACTTTCTGCACTTGAAATACACAATATAACCAAGTGTAACTTGATTAAGGCTGTGTCATACAATGTTCAAGAAATACAAACAGTTTTGCTCTTATTCTTTAACATACTAATATTTCTATGTTAGGTATCGGTAAAAGGATGGGGGGACCTTTGGCTCAAATATATGATCTATTTCTGGTCTGATTTCAGTCAATACTTTAATATGTGCAAGATATATGAGGAGATTTGTACACACTGAGCAAATTGATATTGACTATAAAGTGTAAGACTGGTCCTGGTCTAACATTTGCAAGTACTTGTTTGTGTTTCTTTGTGCCCAGACTCAGCCTTGAAGTACTGAAGGAGGGTCCGGGCTGGTCTACTGCTGAGAAGAGAATATCAAATTCAAGTCTATCAATGCCATCTAGTGGATGGGAGAATGTCTACTGTAGCTCCCTCTCTCTCCCCTTGCACTCTTCGTAACACAGACTTTGGGTATTTGATGCTACACCACGTACAATGTCATCATATGAAGGAGTGGCGCTGCTACGAAATATAGGCTGTTATGGCGTGGGATGATATACCAAGGTCACAATATTATTTGTTGTTCAGTGTTTGAATTCGCAATATGATGTTGCTTTGAAATGAAACTAGAATAACAACGGATCACAGCAGGACTAGATGACTTCATTCTTCTTTATGGACACAGTACACAATGCAAACATGAACAATGGGGAAACGTTGCAACCAGAACAGAACCATAGTTTGAGTTACAAAGAAAGTTGACAAACGTACTGAAAGTGCACCATCTGTATGTTCACTAACCATCATGGGAGGGTGATCATTGACTTTCTCACTGAAACCGTAGGACACGAACTGAAATGCTGCCCAACACATTCTAATGGACTCAGGTTTTCTAGAGGACAGTTCACCAAAAAGAACAAAAAAAGGAAGTTTGTCAGAAATGCACGCAGCCTGAGAAAGAATAGCACAACTAATTTAATGGAAAATAGTTTCTACTTGGAAGTGAAAGACAGAGAAAAATAACGTGAGAAAGAGATAACAGGTCACTCGGCTGTTTTTAGTCACAAGATGCAAAAGTAGATGGCAGCAGAGGCAGGTAATAAGATGGTAAATGCCCAAAGACACAAACCCACCCATCCAATGTTTCTTTCATGTTGAGAATCAAAACGATATCAAAACCTTCCAGGCAACCTCAATGGGCAAAGAGATACCCGAGGCCACCTGGATCCCACTCCAACGAGTTAGCCAAGACAATTTCCCTCAAATCACCTCTCTATCTTAATCTGACCGCCAGACTCGATTACAAGGCGTAAAAATTGCTTTTCTCCCCACCAGCAGTCATTGGGAAATTATCTTAATTGTGCCATGATTATGCCTCAAAGCTCTGGTGAGAGGTTTACGTTACTCCTTTCAAACACACAGGAACGTGCCATGAGTCTTGAGAGTGCGCCTCTATCAGGTTTCAAGATGAGAGAAAAATAAATTCATCTCCACTC
>OMOT01022491.1:2208-13982 GCA_900312575.1 Acanthochaenus luetkenii | reverse complement strand
TGGTTACGGTGGCGTCGACATCGTTGGAGGGCCGTATGAGGATGCTGGACGCCTGCTCGGCATCGTCGTCCGCTCGGCTTGAAGGGCCAGAGAGGGAAACCCAGCACCACCAACCGGACATGGGCCCTTCCCAGATGGTCCAGGGACCCCAGGAGCCACCCTGCCTGCCCCGACCCGGGGACTTCCTGGGAGAGGCCATGGGCACCGAGCTCTTCAACTGCCGGCGCTTCATCGGTCCCCAGCACCACCACCACCACCATCACCACCACCATGAAGGGTAGGGACGGATCTTCTCCCTCAAAATCTGCTCAGCCTCTTGCCTCCTGTCATGTCTGTCTTTCACCTGCAAGGATACATTGGAAATTAGATTTTCACAATTTGACAGTTGGCGTAATGGAACACCAAAATGACTGTTGACACTTGTTGCTCGTTAAGTTTACATGCACAAAAATGTAGCCATTAAAATAACTTACTTCCTACATAAAAACTCAAACTGTCTTTTGTCCCCCAGTCACATGGTGGAGGACATGCTGAGTGCCGACGACGTGAGCTGCAGCAGCTCCCAGGTCAGCGCCAAGTCGGAGAAGAACATGGCCGACTTTGACGGGGAGGAGTCGGGCTGCGAGGAGGAGCTGGTCCAGATCAACTCCCATGCCGAGCTCAGCTCCCACCTCCAGCAACACCTCCCCAACCTGGCCTCCATCTACCACGAGCACCTGGTGCAAGGTGGGCATCACTGACAGGGTTCCTACACTGGTCTGGAAACTGGAAAATTTACGTTTTAGTTTCCAGGCCTTGAAAGGTTTGGGGCACAAAATGTCTGAAACATCTTATATATTTTGTATATATATATAGTTGTTCAGTCTCTATATACACGACTACACATTTTATGTACTGTAGTTGTAGACTTAGATTTGTAGACACACGTGATATGTATAGTTATTAATAATTATACATATTTATTAATAATCATTTAAGAATAATCTTTAGTTATTAAGTGATATGGTCTCGTTTTTTGTTAGCCTGTTAGCTATTTTTATACGTTTCCTGTGTCAACAGACTGTAAACCGGTAAGAATTGCACTGCTAACAGGCAGTCTACACTAGTTCATCTATAAAACATAAAGGGTTAAATTAACACGTTCTGTGATTAACTTAACTCTAATTTTCGATAACATTTGGTCCCAAAGTACAAAGTGTTAAATTGACTCCAACACTGGTGATAGGGTGATGGGGTTAGGGTTCCTCTGACAACCAATTATAAGGTCAATAATTGTGTTCATATTATTTTAGAAAGTAAAAAAATATTGAAACGTGCCTTCATGTTTTATTTATATTTATATATACAGTAGCCCTTTTATACAAGCATGTGAAACTTGCCTTCAATGGCTTCACAAGATGGCAGTGGTGAAAAAATAAGTTTGTGGAGAAGTTTGTATAGAATTGCCTGCAGTTATTTTCACCAACACTAGAGGGTGTTTTTCAACAGTTGTTGAAATAACTGTGAAAGAGTCAATAAAGCTCAAACCTGCTAAATTGACAGAGAAATTAATTTTTTGTGTATGTCAGTTTTGTGTATGCTGTCTTCCTCTGCAGGTCCGGCCGTCCATAAGCACCAGTACTCCAGCAGCCACGCTGTTACTGACATCAACCTGGACAACGTTTGTAAGAAGGGCAACACTCTGCTGTGGGACCTGGTGCAGGACGAGGACGCGGTACGACTTCAAATCCTGCTCTGCAACTGCTCTCGATAGACACAGCTCAATGTTTTTAATATGTTCATTCAGCAGTGTCGGGCCACAAGTAACAAATGCAGACTGATTATTTGTGGTTATATAAATAATGTTTGTTACGGGATTAGCAAAGTGTGCACTTTGAATTTCCACCACTGCTGAATAAATGTTAATAAAAACATAGAATTTATACTCCACACACCCAGAAGTGTTTTAACCTCAGTAAAACGTTAAACTAAGAACAGTTTAAGCGCTGCGGCTTGCACTTGAAATAAACTCAAAGACCAAAACAGCAGCTTTCATGAGACCTAAACTTAATTCCCCTCAACCTAAACTATGAGTGTTAAGTGTGAACAATTAAGAAAACGGAATAAAATACTAAAAGACAAATGCACACAGTATAACAATGAAAACAGAATTAAAACCATAGTTCAAGCAAAAGCAAGCCTAACGAGCAGCTGTTCAGTGCGTCTGTGATGCTCCGCTTTCTTCTTGCGTTAACTTGTGGGATGTCATTTTCTTTATTATTTTCTGTGTTTTGTAGATCCACCTGTCTGAGGGTCTGATAAACGAAGCAGAGAAGCTGCTGTGTTCGCTGGTCTGTTGGTTCACTGACAGACAGATCCGAATGCGCTTCATTGAGGGTTGCCTTGATAACCTGGCCCACCACCGGTAAGAGTGTTCACACTCTGTAGCGTTGGTGTGTTTTTACTCTGTTACTACTCGGATCGGGAAATGTATGGAAACGAAATTGTATAGTTTCTACGTCTTGAAAGGTTTGCGAATTGCGCAAATGGTCCATAAAAGTATGTGCGTCCTAATAAACATAACACAATTTATATAGTTATAAACTCATCCTCCGTTTACATATTGTGATTCAGCTATAGAGCGATATGGCCTAGTTGACGGTCATATTACCCAGCGACTATCCGCATACACCATATTGAGCAACAACCAAAATCTTCACATCCAGTCTGGAAAATCTATGGAATTATGACCTGGAAAATATAAAGGAGGGCTGCACATATTGGAGAAGGAAAATACCTGGACCTGCTGGCCTCACTGGCAAGGTACACTTGTCAGAGATGTGGTCATGAAACACAAAAAGCAGGGGGGAAAAAACTGTACAAAACTGTATTCTTCCACAATTAATGGATAAGTTATGTGTCCAGAAATGTGAATACAATTATTTCTGAATTGTTATGACCCCTGGTCAGTTTGCATATTTCTGTTATTGCATATGGAAGAGGAAAATACTGCTCATACAACAACAAAATAGTGTTTCTTAGTTTCCTTGTTTGTTTTTGTTTTGTTTTCTGTTTTGGATCCCTGTGAAAAAGTTTGACCCTTCATCTTTTCATCCACCTTCAGGTCCGTGGTCGTCTCCTTGCGTCTCCTACCTAAGCTTTTTGGCACTTTTCAGCAGTTTGGGTCCAGCTACGACACTCACTGGATCACCATGTAAGTAATCTCCTCTCTATATTGTCATAGCAACGCTCTGTATACACCAAGGACAAGAATACTCTTCCATCTCCTTATCCTTAATCACCATATAATTTCAATGTTTTGAACAGCTACTTGTGCATTCAACCAAATCGTTTGGACTGTGAATGTCCACAACCTCTACTGTCTTACACTATGAAAGGTTACACAAGCTCTGTCGTCTAACTATAAAAGTACACAATCTCTACTGGTAGCCGGTAGTGTTAAAAATTCTTCAATATGTCTTTCTGAAACCTGCAGATACTGTTTCAGTGAAAAATTGAAAAATGGGAATTGTCTTGGTTCATCAGCTTCCTTATGTTGATGTGGTTCTCGGTCCTGTCAGGTGGGCTGAGAAGGAGCTGCACATGATGAAGCTGTTCTTTGACAACCTGCTGCACTACATCCAGGAAGTCCGCGAACACCGGCACAAGTTTGCGCTGTGAGTCTGTCAACTCTTCACTTCAATCACACACTCACGTCTTACAACCTGTTGTCACAGTTCACCCCGCACCCTAAAAATTCATGTAGTGTGAAAATAACAAATAAACCTGAAACGTAAAACGGATCACTTCCTGTGCGCCAGAGGATTTCATGCACCGGGAGTTTAGAACGACAAATGTAAAAGCTTTGATGAACTGGTTATAAGTTGAATCACTGGTGTGTTATATCAAGTGGTGATAGAGAGCAGTAAAACAGACATTCATTTATATAAAAATGTAGTCATTATTACTTTCAAACTTGCTCATTTTATGTGTCTTTTCAAAAGCAAACAGTACAGTCGGTACTGATATACACCCTTCTGGCCTTGTTGCAGATACAGCCACAGTGCGGAGGTCCAGGTCCGCCTGCAGTTCCTCACCTGTGTCTTCTCCACGTTGGGATCTCCAGACCACTTCAGTAAGATTCAGCATTGGAGCGTTTATTTTGCTTGGTCAACAAAGTGATTCCCTGATTCACGAGAGTTCCTTCCAACATGAGAGATCCACCGTTTGAGGAAAAGAAAACAGCACCTACTTTTGGAAAACTAAAATGATACGTAGTACAAAATTAAAACACATTGCAGTTTTTTTTTTTTAAAGATAGTGGGTAACTTAAGTCTTTAGTTGAAAAGCAGATTTCTTTTAGAAATGAACTCTTCTCATTGGCTTAACTAGTCTTTCTGTAATTGCTGGTCCAGTTGATTCTGAAACCAGTGGAAGTGTGCACAGTGAGATTTATTATAGCACTACCAGCCAAGTTGGCATTTTCAGCTGAGTGGAGTCCCTGGACACGGTAACCAGCCACCTGCCTAGCCGGGCTTCATGGGAATTGTCTGCACGGTTGGAGTGCGTCTGTGACCAATCGTATCAACAACAAAACGATAGGAGGTCAATGGTCCTTCTGGTTCTTGAATTTCTGGAATATGGAATATTGAGAGGTGTATTCCAGACAGTACTGTTAATTATTTTTATTTTGTGTTAGATGTGTTAATTTGTTTTCTGTATTATAAAAATGTTTTAGGTCATAGAGGTGTACTGAGGTAGTTGTAGTAAGTCATGGAATTAGCCTGGATGTAGGAAATAATCCTGTGACAACAGGATGTGCCAGAAGTGCTAGGAAAATAAATGAGATCAAAGCCAGAGTACGAGGTGGAAAGGATTCTTTTTTGAACTTCGCACCTTAGCATACTTGAGCAAGTAGAGGAAGGAAGGGTGGAGTCAGTGTTTGGACTCCAGCGATGTCCTGTCTGTCTGTCCGTCCCTCAGGACTCAGTCTGGAGCAGGTGGACATCCTGTGGCACTGCCTGGTGGAGGACGCAGAGTGTTATGATGACGCGCTGCACTGGTTCCTCAATCAGGTCCGCAGCAAGGACCAGCATGCCATGGGCATGGAGACCTATAAACACCTCTTCCTGGAGAAGGTAGGGGCGAGCATACTATATGGGAAAAATAAATGTATTTTCAAATATTTTCACAAAAGTTTGACATCGGAAACTTTCCTTATGGTCTTGGCTTGATGAATTATTCTTTCAAGCAGGGAAAGTCAGGGTATTTGATGAACTCTCTGGGGAAGTCGGGGAATATCAGGGAATTGTACAAACTTTATTGAAATATACCAAAACGTCTGGAAACCCAGTGTTTGCTCCTGAGCAGCTCCACTAGCACAGTAGTTGTGTGCGTTTGTGTGTGAACAATGTTGTGTCTCTCCAGATGCCCCAGCTGAAACCAGAGACCATCAGCATGACGGGCCTCAACCTCTTCCAGCACCTCTGTAACCTGGCCCGCCTGGCCACCAGCACCCTGGACAACGCCTCCAGCTGTGAGGTACTCGCACACAACCATTTTATTCATGTTCACTTCAATACAGGAAACGGGAAGCGTATACAGCTACGATTCAGTCATTAGCTGCCAGACCTGACATGTACATTTCATGCAAACAAATACAGTGCAATTCACATTAGAAATAAAATGTAGATACAAAATTATAGTAGTGCAAGCAATACATTCAAGTGCAAGAGAGTGTGGTAGATGTACGTCTATTCCAAACATTTAGGTCGTAGTGTGTTTCCGGGCGCTGCCCTGGGCTCCAAGTTGAGCATGTGTCCACTTAAGTTGCACCACATATTACATCAATGTCACCATCCAGTTTCACAAACTGAATAAGCCGGTCAAGCTGCTCCACTGTCAGGTGAAAACAGGAACTATCTAGGCTTTTGGACGAGATGATAAATGTCTTGGTTCTCTGTTCTCACTAGCAGAACGTCATGTTCCCAAATCCTCTGTTTCAGAATGGACTCGTCATCCTCTTCTATAAGAGCCAGCAGAGCAATCTCAAAAATTGTATTTTCAGCATTATCCCCTTTGTTACTTCAGGTTATTTTAACTTTGTGTTGCATAGCAACCAGAATGATGTGGCGCTCCTTGAGCTCTTACTCTCTCTGTTACTAGCGACACTCGCAGTTGAGTTTTCGTTTGAGCAGGAGAAAAAAGCCTGTCTGATCACGACCTACGGTATCCAAGGTATCTAGCTATATCCTGCACCACCTAAAGCCCGGTCCTCTGTCTAAGGCTACAGTCAATGTTCCCTTTTACAATATTTCACACCTTCAGCCATAGAGGGAGAAACTAATTAATTAAATGAGCTGCTGTAGTATTTGGTTGGAATTAAATCCTGCAGACTCTTCCATGATGTGATACAGACTGGACATCGCTGGGTTAGAGTTACATTGGCTATGGCTACACTTTTATCATGTGTTAGCACCTGGACCCATTAAGCAACAGATCTGGGCCAACCAAAATCAGATTACTATTGAGTCTTGAAATCCAGATATGGCCAGTCAGGCTGGCATTGTGATCTGAGTTCTATGTAAGTGATGTAAAGACATGGAGAAGACACATTTAAATAAAGACCAACTCCAGGAGCTCTGTAACAGACATTTTCAAGTGTGGATCTCATAACATACAAGCAGATTTAAAAAAAGATTTTTAGAAGTACCATGTTGTAGCCGCTGGGCCTCTGTGTGTCTCAGCAGCTTTGTGGGATGGACCAGTTGTGGGGGATCGCTCTCAGGGCCCAGTCTGCTGATATCAGCCGCGCTGCCATCCAGTACATCAACTCCTACTACATCAACGGTCAGTTAGTTGCCATCATTTACATTCAGAAAATATGTGCGGTTTCCAGTCTTCAGCACAAATATTTAGAAGTTTCCTGATGAAAGGTGACATGAAATTATACATATTCAAGAAGTTAACATTTCTATTTTAATATCAAAGTGTGTGTGTTGGAATTGGCATAAGGTGTTGGGACTTGGCCACCAGTACGCTGATGGTCCATGTCATGGCATAGGGATTGAAAATTATATGGCATGGGTCCTCAGTGAAAGCTCAAACATAAAAAACCTATGATAAAATAGTAATGAACAATTATGGATGCATAAAACAATATAAATGAACAGAATATATTGCTGAGAAAATGAAATGTGAAAATCAACTTGTTTGTGTGTGTGACTCTTTGTCTATCTTTTCTCTTGTTTTTGTCGTGTGTGTGTGTGTGTGTGTGCGTGTGCGTGTGTCCGTCCGTCCGTCCAGCTGGTAAGACTGGCCTTGAGAAGGAGCAGGAGTTTATCAGGAAGTGTATGGAGAGCCTGCTGATGGCTTCAGCCAACCTGGAGAAGGACTCCCACTCCAGTCTGACCAGCATAGAGAGGGGGCTGCTCATGCTCAAAACACACCTGGAGGCCTTCCGGCGCAGGTATACACATGCAGAATCAACACTGAGCATACAGAAACCCATTAAAACAATACATTGTTAAGAAAACAAACTGTCCTGCCCTCTCTCTGTCAGGTTTGCCTACCACCTCCGCCAGTGGCAGATCGAGGGAACCGGAATCAGCAGCCACCTGAAGGCTCTGAGCGACAAACAGTCACTGCCGCTCAGGATCGTGTGCCAGCCCGCCGGTCTGCCGGATAAGGTGACCTTACTTGGAATTACAGTCCAATACTCAACGGACTGCTTACTTGCATTTACTATTAAGTTACATCAACAAAGATATATTGTAATGGAGAAATACTGGGGAAAGTAGAATTACCCGGGTCACGAACGCAATGCGCTGCAAAACGGTAATCTCCCAATTAAACCTGTTCATGACTGCTTATGTGGAGTCCAATGAAAATTCAGGTTACGGACTTCCCATAAAAAACCAGTGTAGGTAGTGTAGGTATCAATTATACAACACGTGTAATCAATCAAGCTGGACTATATATCGGAGGTGGACGACACCGACAGGCTGATATCAGGCTAGTCTTTTTCAAATTATTTCATTTTTTTAAACAAAATGTATCTGAATTTGAATACAAATATCAGTCTATTATATCAGCACACCTGTATATCGGTCCAACTTCTGTGCACGTGTCCCTGTGTTTGCAGATGACCATTGAGATGTACCCCAGTGACCAGGTGGCGGACCTGCGCGCCGAGGTGACCCACTGGTATGAGAACCTGCAGAAGGAGCAGATGAACCAGCAGGCCCAGCTGCAGGAGTTCGGACAGAGCAGCCGGCAGCCCGGAGACTTCCCAGGTCAACTCCCACAACCCTCTCACCTACAGCCACATAGAGGGAGGGAAGTAGATTTTAAAAGGTTTTCAGGGTCTGGAACAGAGATGATTACTTTGTTGGTCGACTGGAATTTGTCTCTCTATGTCCGTCCTGTACCCTTTCACATACACAACCAGGGAACATGATGGTAATTCACACCGAGCCTCATACACTAGGATGTCCGATTGGCTGTCAGCTTTCCATTCTTTGTTCAGCATGGCAGACGACGTGATGCTTCAGATGCGGGGCACCCTAGGTTAAACACTGAACTTTGGGGTGTTCGCACGTTTGCGCTTTTTTGTATGGAAAGCGCTTCCTCACCCGCATTTTGTGCTGATTATTTAAAAAATCAGGTTGTGCGATGCCCACTTTGTTTCCATAACGACCAGCTGCAGTAGCTTGCACTATCGCCGGTCGGCCTCTACCAACCAACCTTCATTTACAAATACACTGCATTTTGTGCACACACAAAAAAAAAAATATTGCTGGAGGCTTACTTTTTTCCCCCAGAGCTGTCCACTTTTAATGGCTGTCATTTCTGTCAATTACCGGTCAGCTTTGACACTTCATTGTTTACTTGTAAACATGTTGACATGCTCTTTTCCAAAATGTCAGTAAAAGTCTTACGATATTCTTTTGAATGCCTTTACTGTATTGAAGTGAGCTGGTGTGTAAAGTCTGTCGTCTCTCCTGCAGGTGGTTTGATGGGACCGGTCAGGATGATTTCCTCCGGTCACGAACTGACCACCGACTACGACGAGAAGACCCTGCACGAGCTGGGCTTCAAGGACATGCAGGTTAGTGCCTGCTTTCATACCTGCTAACTCCTGCATTACCAAACATTCAACAACTAGCAAACGAACCAACAATGGCTTGTTACACTGCTTTATTTAATACTCTGTGTCTGATGACTCGAGGTCTGTTCTATTTCCTCTGCTTCAGTGTTCTGGTGGAATCTTGTAACTTACTTTAGCTTGTAATAAAGTTGTATAATCAATATTTCATATCAAATGATTAATGTATTTGGTAAGTAGTTCCTTATGGGCCTTTTTTATTATTATTTTTGCAATAATGAGGATCGTTGTACATTATCCCTTAGTTGGTTTGTATTACTGGCTTTATACTATTCACACACAAAAATCTATTATCTATTTGAATCTTTTTGTAATTCATTTTGGTAATTTAAATAGACTTTTGCTCATTTAGATTTATAGGCATTCATGGCAATTTGTTTTGTTTCTTTACTGTTTTCTTCATGGTTTTGAATGCGTTTGTACTTTCCAGTCTGTTAAACACTTTACAACTTTACATTTGAAAATTACAGCACAGATAGTTTATCATCACCACTAAAGACAAACATTTGCCTGTTTGATCCCAGATGGTGTTTGTGTCTCTGGGAGCTCCGCGGAGAGAGAGGAAGGGTGAGGGCGTCCAGCTGCCGGCCTCCTGCTTGCCTCCTCCCCAGAAGGAGCACATCCCCATGCTGCTGCTGCTCCAGGAGCCGCACCTCACCACACTCTTCGACCTGCTGGAGATGCTGGCCTGCTTCAAACCCCCCAATCCCAACGCTGAGATGGCCCTGGAGAGCCCTGAGGTGGGTGTGAGCTAATTCAATGTTTGAAATTAATGCTGCTGAAAAAAAGTAAAGTAAAATCACCTGGCTCTTCCTCAGACCAAGGAAGAGGAAGAGCCAGTCTCCTGTGTGATTTTATATTAACTTTTTTTCCATATAATCTTTTCTCTGTTCAGCACCTGGGACTTTATCATTGTGATGTGCATGCTTGAACCTTTTGTCATTGTGAAATTAATGCTGCTACCTTGGTATAGTTACTTTAAACAAATGAGCCCTCATGGTGGAGATGATTGGTCGTCTCTATCTCACACCAGTGGTATTGTTAATTCTAGTGTTTCTCCACATTAAGACTACATTTCCCATAAGCCCTGTTGCTTCCTGTCCCCCCTCCCCCTTACTGAAGAGCACAAACATGTTGGAAGTGTTTTGCTTTTCTCTCCTTCCATCATCTGCTGTCACCAGAAACTCTGAAAGCTTTAGCTCCGTTTGCTCTGAAAGAACAGCGCCATCTTTCTGTTTTGTGCCGTAAAGCAACGGGGCAGGTTTCCCTCCAAATCCGACCCGGTGGCTCACAATGTAAAATGCAGAGTAGAGGCTGATAGAGGCCGACAGGCTCAGTGATGATCCTGTTTGTTTATGATAATAATACTAATGTCTCAAAATTATTGTGGTAATGATATATTGCTCTTGAAATGCTACACCTAGCATATTTAAATGCTTTTTCTGTATTTTTCTTTGTCAATATTCCAGCCAATTAAAGCATATGGAATTTAATTAAGAGCGAGAGTGTGTGTTGGAGTTTGCAGCTGTGCTGGTCGTCTGGATGGTTATATTTCTAGTCCTATGTATTTATTGCGTTACAGATTTTTGGATCCACGTTGAATGTTTTAAGACTAAGGGGGAGGTGGCGGCAGCTTAAGAACATACAATGCATATAAACGTGCCCTTGGTGGGAAAATTCAACAAGCTATACGTTGACATTTGTGAGTGAGAGGGATAGTACCGGCCAATTTGGTTCTGACAATAACACCAGTTCTTTGGTGATTATTATATAGCCAATGCCATGTTATGATGATCCAGATGATGATCCAGATTGCATATTTGTGGTGTTCTATGTAGTGAGTTTTAGTGTTTGAACGTGTGTGTGTGTGTGTGTGTCTTCCTCCAGAGTGTACGGTGTGAGGAGCTTCACCTCCATGCAGAGAACCTGTCTCGTCGGGTTTGGGAGCTGTTGATGCTGCTTCCTACCTGTCCGAACATGCTGATGGCCTTCCAGAACATCTCAGACGACACGGTCAGTCACCGTCCTTACCTACTGCTTTTAAAGCGGGGCTCCATGGGTGAATATTGGCTACATTGGTAAAGTTTGAGTTAGTTTGTTGGAGTTTGATATCAGAAAATGTTTCAGCGATCTAAAACATCAACGGTAAACGTCAGGTTTTGGTGTCAGTTTTTCAGAATCAAAGAGCGAGGGCTTTTTTCTAGAGCCGCCATTTCGCACCAGCGTTCAAGCGCACAGTATAATAGTCATTCTGAGCACTGAAATTCTTAGGACCTGGCAAGCAACAACTACGTAGTAGGCATACATGCAGCCATGATGTATTTTGATTTTGAGTACGAAGCGTGGCCTCCTCTCGGTTTGTCTAAAGTAATTCTGGGAAATGTAGGAAATCACTAAATTAAGTAGAAGTAGGCGAGGCACGTTGAGAGAAAGTAGGTACAAAAATGTAAATTACTGAGTATCCAAGGATTTTCTTTTGTTGTCAACCACTGAATAACTGAACCGTGTGTGTGTGTGTGTGTGTAGAATGGGGAGGGTCTGTGCTGGAAGGAGCTGCTGAGAATTAAAAGCCCCCACAAGCTGCTTTACGCCCTGGAGATCATCGAGTCTCTGGGCAAACCCAACCGGC
>OMOT01022486.1:0-14270 GCA_900312575.1 Acanthochaenus luetkenii | reverse complement strand
TTTAACCACCGTCTCCTCACCGACAATACCTGCAGCTGCAGTGGACAGACACACACACACACACACACACACACACACACACACACACACACATACACACAGACAAACTTGCATAAAAACTGCTGACGGCTAAGTTACCAAAGTGCAGCGCTATCTTGCAAAACCATTTTGCAATGCTAGCTCCCGCTTACACTGATTGCTGCGTGCACTTGGGTCAAGCTGAGGCTGCCAAGGAGCAGTTCACAACTCCACACACACACACACACCCACCCTGCTCTATTCACTCCTTGGTGTGCCATGCTTACAAGATAAGTGTCCTGTCGATGAACTGGGCCTCCTTTTCTCCTTTTGATCTCAATAAGAAACAACGGTGATGTTCTTCAGTGTTCCAGACATGCAAGGCTTTACGCAACATGACAGGCTCTTCGTCTACCACTTGCCGAGAGTGTAAAACACTCTGTACAAAGCCAGAATGCATTTGACGATTTCTAGTGGGTGGATTGTGAAAGTAGCAGCCCTCCCAGTGGATACGGCTACTCTGAGTTCAACAAGCACAGAGCTTTGGCATTTTGGGAACTATAGATGCTCATGTTTTTGTGTTAAGCGTTTAGTTCCTCCCCCCCTACACACACCTACACACACACACCAACACCCAACAACTACAGGAGGCTGGAGTGGTTTGAAGCCCACCTCACTGTATTGTTTGTTTTCCTTAGTGAAGGAAGTTAGTGTCAGCTTACCCAAGGCCTCTTCTCTCTCTCCAACTGAGGTTAATTCCCCTTAAAGCTCTCGCACACTGCCGGGGTCAGAGGTGCACCCAAACAAGGCTTCTAACATTCCACCAAGCTTTAGGTCCTCTGTGCAGTGTGTTACAGTAGTCAACGTTTGACATAGCACGCTTGGTAGCACTTCAGCACAGACCGTGGTAGCTTATTATTCAAAAGCATCACGTAGCCATAACAAAACTGTCAGCTCAACAGAGAGAAGTTGCAAAGATTAAGAGAAGGTTTCTTAAGACGGAAGTTGTTGGATTGCCAAATGATGGCCCGTTTCAAGGCAGGTGGAAATATAAGCGTATCATTTTTGTTTTTAAAATGGTCCATTACTGAAATTATAAATGTACGTATCTGAAATTCAAGTAACAGGGTTTTTCCGTTTAGCCAAGGATATAGATTTAGGACTCCAGAGAGTCCATTTATTTGCTGTCAATCATTTACAGTACAAGGAGTTGAGTGTTCTCGTCTTGAGTGAGTTGTCCCTCTTTTAGGTTTCCCTCTCTATTCGTCAGGCCTGAAGGTCGGGGTTCAGTGACTGACAGGAATGCTTGTGAGCTGGGTGGGATGCATGGCGGCAAAGCAGGAGAGGAGGAGAGACGGAGGGGGAGGTTCCCTTTTCATCTGATTAAAACGCTGTTGCTTGTTATAACTGGCATGTCTGACGCTTCTGCTGAGAGCCCTTATATGGCGCCTCTTATCACTCGCGCCACACCTGCTCATGCGCACACGGGCCATTCCACGAGGATGACTCTTCGCTCACATTTCTCTCCCAAGGTGCCCTCACATTGGTACGGGAGACGTGAGGTGTAGTTTCCACCAGGATAGAGTGTGTTACTTAAGCTTCACATTTGTGCTTTGGTTTGTTGGTGTCAGCGCTCCTTCAGTAGTACTGTGTAATGTACGCCAATGTTTGAGTGCGCATGGCTGCCTGGCAGCTGTGCAAACACCATTTGGGTGATCCAGCCTCGTCTGATGTGGGCCGTCGACGCGTCGGGCCAAATCGGAGCGAACGGGTCAGTTTTTCATCTGATGTGCACTGTGTCAAAGTGAGGACGATCTGGTCCAGTGTTTAGTGCATCGCCCGTATGTCATTAGGTGGTGTTTGACTAGGCCGTGTCTACATGCCAGCCTGTGATTGTACGCAGAGGACAACGGATACCAGAGTCGTCAATGGGCCTCACACATCCCTGTGCTGCACAGACTTCTCAGCAGGCCGGGACGGTACTGGTGAAGTGGATGTCTGTATGGTTCCACAATGACCCGGCCTTTCTTTTCCTCAATGATGACACTGTGTCACATCAAATGGGTTATCCCCCCATTCAGTCAGTGTTTCATTCATTGTCCTTCATTCATCCATAAACAGAAAACCATTATGTTGCGTGGGTCCTATCTGGACGCTTCCCTGGTGACTACACGCCTTCATTTTGCCATATTAAGCTTTGTCGTAAAACAAGGCGTGTTTGCACCATGTACAACAGTGTGCTAAATAGTAAGCCTATGGGGAGGGAAAGAGAGAGAGAGAGAGAGAGAGAGAGAGAATTTCAAGGTGTGGCCCATATGACGGTGGTGAATAGTCCCAGCTATGTGCAAAAATAATGAGAGATTAGAATGATTAGATTGCCTTTCACAGCAACCAGTCTGCTGGGGCTCCTCGTTTTACTCACATTCCATAGAAAGACGGCAACCAAAACAAAGGAAAATACTTTCCGTGGCTTGGGGGGAAAAAGCATTAACAAGCTGTAATTTTTTTAAAAAACAGACTCTCTTCACTCATTCAGCCCCCCACTCACCCCATTCTTCCTCCTATTTTCCTCCCCCTCTCCCTTTCTTTCTCCATTTCCATCTTTTCTGTTAACTTCATGAGTTTCCCTCACGTCACCTTGGTCCTTGATGTGGCGTGTAGCGTCTTCCTGGTGCGTGCCCTCTGTCTCATCCCCAGCCATTCCTGGCTTGTAATCCCTGAGTCATAGCACCAGACGCCCGCTGCACCACATGCCACTGGCTGTCTGACTGTGTGTCTGAATTACTGGTTTGCTAGCTAACTGGTTTCTGCTACCATAGGCCTCCCTTCTCCCCCTAATACTCTGCATTACCAGTCTGACTGCGAACCCTAATGGGCTCCACGGTGCCCCAAAATGGCTCCATACCCACCCACGCATCTTAACATTGTCCCGTGTGCGTTAAAGCTATTTTGGTCCCCTTGCTCTGTTGCCGTTTGTGCTTTATGGTTCCACATTTGGGAGCTGTGTTTCCTATAATGGAACGGAAACGGCTAGTTTAGAAACACGCCTGCTTTAAGAATCAGTCTGCTGCCCTGAAAGATTGCGGGTTTGTTTCGCCGCTGGTGTTCAGCCACTCAGAACGAGGCCATGTCAGTCATTTAGTTCAGTGAACGGTCCAGATTTTCTTCCCTTTTTTTCCGCTTTGGTGTACGTTTGCTGCAGACCACCTGTTTTCCGGGTCAGCGTGCATTGCGTGCTGCTTTTGTAATCGGGAGAACAAATGTCCCACAGCCACAGAATTTATGTATGTCAAGTTGTTATTGACAGATTTTTGCAGATTTGCCCGCCAAATCAAAGAACAATAAGGAGGAGCGCCTGCATGGGAGGTACTATCCACCATGTAGGTGCGACTCTATGGCGCTCATGATGAGCTGGGCCTCAGTGACGCACAGTCAAATGGGAGGCACATGTTTTCTGGCTGCCATAGGGGAGGTTGAGGAATGGGACTCAGTCTAAGAGTTAAGGGTGTTGGAGATATGAGAGTAAGAGCAGCTGGATTCCGTAGCTTTGCCTGCCTTGCCTGGCCTCCCCAGTATCTGCATTTGTTTTCAAACTTGGAATGAGTTGCCTTTTGCTGACTACAGTTACTTTAGGCATCTGCAGTAGGCCCAAGGACCCAGCACATAATGAGAACTTGACTTGGACACCATTCCCTTACTGAAACGGCATACTGCTGGTGGGATATTGTCCTTTGGCTTCACATAAATGCCCATTAGAGGCTCCACGTGCTGCCTCAGGCCCATGTTTGTTTTATGGGAACCTACAAGGCAAGAATGACAAATGTTGAGTAAATTTGAAGGAATTTTTCAAGATAGGGTCATTGCTTTCATCATGAAGAGTCACATGTCCAGTCCCAGTCACTCCTTCATGAAGTGAGTCACAGCCAATCTGCGTGTGTGTGAGTGTGCTTGTGTGTGAGAGAGTGAGTGTGCTTGTGTGTGAGAGAGAGAGGGAGTGCACACATGCACATGTTTGGGAAATTGCCTCCATCTCCTATTGCAAAATAGCTGAGTTGTATTTTTCCACAGTTATCAATCCATGGCTACATCTTTTGATCAGCACATTCAACCTAAGCTGAGGTGTTACTCGTCGTTATGGAAAATCACACACATATCTTAGATTGAGATAAGGGAAAGCTAGAGAGATGTTTGATGGTTTACGCTATCAGCCATGAAGCATCAAGCGTACAACTGGAGTACACTGAGCTTAAAATAGAGGAGTAATTCATCATCCCGAGCTGAAACCATTTCGCCATTTGGACCACAACTCATTTTTGGTCACATTAGAGGAAAACAAGAAAGCTGTGAGAAGCACATTAGCGATTGTAAAACGGAGGTGGAATGTGAGGCACGCAACTTGAAAACACTGTGGTCTGGAGGGAATTTATTTATCAAGTATCCATCTGTCGCCCATAGCTTGCCTTCAAACGAGCAGCGGGCGCTTAGATGTATGATGTATAATTAGATCCAGGGATTACTAGATTTACATGCTTATCGGTTGTGTGAATAAATATTCCATAAATGCGTGTGACTCCTTGGCTCTATTCTATCCCACATAATTCACACTTATTTCTAGAACCTGCCGGTTGTGGAATGTAGCAGTTTGAGAGAGCGTAAACTGTTTGTCAGATATGTCATGTGTTTGGTTTAACGCCTAAACAGTTCCCCCAGAGCATCTCCTATCTGTTTACAGCAGGGATGGAGCCTGGGAGGGCAGCTAGCATACACATGGCTTAGCTATAGCACCACCTGCACTCTAGTACTCGCTAGTCAGTTCCTTGTTTCTGTCACAGTGTTACAGACACATGCCTAGCACTGACGGACATAACAAGGCATTCAAAACCTTTTGGACTGAGAGGTTGTTCCCATGACCAATATTTAAGATATAAAGTTTCATGGATAACCTTAAAGATTTGTCTAATGTCTAGTGTTTGTCTACACTGTTCCCCCTATTCTTTGTCTGCCTTCTTTAACTGCAGATTTGAGGTGGCAGAGAACTTGCGTAATGGGCAGTTGTCAGAAGTACATTGCTATTGCTCAATCTTTTCTTGTTGAAGCGTACCTAAAATAACAAGCGTTTTTATTCTGTACACTGTTAAAGATCACAGAGCAACAAAGCTTGTAGGCGTTTCAGTCAGCAATAAAGAGCCAAATTCCTCTGAAAGCGCTTTGTCTCTATTTTCTCTCGTTCCTCTAGAAAGGAGGGAATTTCCACTAAGCTTTTAGCTAAATTGCGTCTGTGATGACACGACTGGGGATCAAACTTAGACGCAGTGTCATATCAAGAGCTGAGACTTTGGCATAAAGAATATAGAAGAGTTAATGCACTTCCACATCATAAGCTAATGTGATTTCAGAGATGGAAAGAGTGGCAGAAAGAAAGCAAAAAGGCAGCTATGGGGCATTAGTCTCACTTACTGTCTACTTCAGTAGCCTGTGTGTCTGTGGTAATGATGATCCTGGAGAACTCTTTGGTTTCATGGCCAAAGACAGTTGTCAGCAGGAGTGGCCTTACCCCGTACAGCCACTTACACCACCACAGGCTTGTACTTCGAGAGGGCGGCCAAAAGAAAGTGGTGGAGGCCTAAGAATAAAGCTAGTGTTTCAGCACTGTTGTGCAGGATGGTAGGGTAGACCTGGCCTGTGCATTGAACTGTCTTCCATTTAACGCTCACTTGGTTTGGAGCAGGCCCGGTTCTGGTCTGGGTCCGGTCTGGCTTCTACAGTCTGGCTTGAGCGCGGCCACCACTTCTATTCCTGGTCCTTGGCATTGAGATGGAAATCTAAACAGCGAAGCGGCTGGCTGAACAAGCAGCCCTCTCAAAACCAGTCTGCCACCCCCTCCTCCTTCACTGCAGCCCCCAGCCACCACTTTATCACCCTGTGGCGCTGAATGGTTCCCCTTCATGTCGGTAGGGTTTATGACCCTGCGTTCTCAGACAAGGGGGCCAGATAGGGATCTCCATCAAAGGCTCTCTCAGATACCACTGTCACCTCTGGTTCGTTGTGGGTAGACTGGTCTGGCTTAAAGGGCCAATTATATCTCCCTGGCAACTAGCCAAGACCCTGCTCCCCTTCATACACCTTGCTGTGACCCCACTGATATGTACCTGTATGCATGTAGGCATATTCAGTAAGAGTATGACACTTTAGTGGTGGATATGAAATGTCTGACCCTCACCTCAACCCACAACTCACCTCACTTCCTCACAGGAAGTGGCAACTTAGCCACAGGAAATGGACTCTTGCATTGATAAATAAGCCCTCCCATGCACTCTGCTGCAGAGAGAGGTAGAGAGAGAGAGACTTTTGCCAGATTTATTGACGTTCACTTTATGACCCAAACGTATTTCACTTTTCAAAAAGCCAGGCTTTGAATAGCCCCTTAGATGCCGTCCTCATTTTAATCACAAACCCACCCACTTTTCCGGACACCCACGCACAGGCAGAACTCCATAGGACTATTTATAGCTGGATTGCTTGATAGAAAGCATATTGTCTCCTATTTGTTGGGTCTGGTTGCCTGCTCTGCTTGTATCATTGCATCATGCTGAGCGGAGGCAGCAGTTCAGGCTTTATGAATGAACCAAGTCTCCGCCAGAGGCTGGGAGATGGCACCGATCCCACTGTGATGTCACTCTAGAGACAGGGAGAAGAGAGGGAGCTTTATGAGACCTCCCATTCATTTGTATCTCTCTCTCTCTCTCCATCAAGCCACCCCACCCACAGTTCTCTTGTCCTGTGATGGGCTCATATTACAGGCCGATGACTCATCCCCCTACTCAGTCACCCCTCACCCACACTAGATGCTCCCTTGCTAACTTAACCCAGCCCTGTCCTGCCCTACCCAGCCTTGCCTGTCCCGGCCCCACCGCTCCTACGGACATCGGCCCCGGCCGCAAAAATCCCAATTTCACGCCCTCGCTCTGGCACGCAGGCGAATAAGGCTGCTAATTTGGTTCATGTGTGTGAGTGTGTGTGTTTGTGTATTTGTCAGTTTAACGAGGTGCAGAGCTGAACCTTCGTCTAAGGTTGGGTGGGGGGATGGTTGCAAGGGCAGGGCAGTGAAGGCGCACAGTCTCTCAGTGAGAATCCCATTGGGGAAATATAATCGTCGCACTCAGCACACCACTCATGTCCATTACTCATATGATGGCAATAGGGGAGTGGCTGATCAATACCTCTTACTGTACATCTAGACTACACATCGACCTCACTCTCTTAGACTGGTAGATAGATTGATTATTCCCACTATACATCATTAGGGGAAATTGGTTTCATTTCATGCTTTTCACTGTAGACATAATTTTTACTCTAAGCCTTGTTAGTGAAATGTGAATGCCATAATTGTCCTCGGCGTTTTACACCCACTCCCACTCTTTCTGAGCGAAATGGATGGGACTTGTTTTGCGGACAGGCCCGCACAGTCTAATGTGGAAGGCGATGACTTGCGGATGCTCTAACACTCAGTACGTACTGACTGTGCAGTAGCTAATGGGACTCTCAGGCATTGAAATCCTATCAGGACTTCATCATTTACCAGAGATTGTCTAGATCCAAGCTAGCCTCTCTCATTAATGGATGCACATTGTACATTAGTTCTCCCGCAGATAACTTTAATATGGATCATTCACCATGAAGATATGACTACACACTGTACTGAAGCTAATATCATCATTAGGTCTTGTGATGGTCATTTTATATAGTAGTGTCTTCGACTTCACATGCTTTGAAATGTTCAACTAAAGTAATCAATTTAATTCTGATTTCCGAAGACGCATAACAAATCAGCACGCATGCATAAATACATCAAACTTAGATTACAATGTTTGGTTGAGATTGCAGTTTGTGTTTGTAGAAATAGAAACAGCACTGTCATCTAACTATCCAAAATTACTAGATGTTGTTTTTGTTTTTTGTCAAGTTCATCACAAAGTGCTTTACAGAGCATACAAAAGGACACGACCGATTCACTTAAAAAAAGAGGAAATCAAGTAATTTTAAATGAATCAAACAAATTGCTATTTAATTCACTGTATAAGCAGGGCTCACTTATTGCTCCTTTTAGTGTTTGGAGTGCCTGGTGCTAGTTTTCAGGCCATGGGGTGTCTTTGATGGGGGATTTAGTGCTAAAGCAGGTTCAAGTTTATGTGGGCAAGTAGAGACTGGGGCAGGGTTGATGAAAGCGATGGGGAGGGAGAGGCGCAAACGGTTCGAAAGTGCAGACAAACTCCACCCGATCCATCTTAAATAAACTACCACATTTTGCCTTTGCCTTCAACATCAAAGCCCAGACTGTCTGAGCCCCAGCCCCATCTCAGTTTGCAACCGTTTGCAACACTTATGGTTTTGCACAATCGAACACTACTTAAAAGACAAATGAGCTCAGCAGAGGCCAAGGCAACCCTGCTGTACACAAAGACAGCTTGCTCAGGTCTATTTTGATGACAATAGTTTAACAGGTCTTATGAATACGTTGTTGTTTGTTGACTATAACACAAACAGCACAGACTTTCACTTATACTTTTTACTAAAACCTTTACTAATTACTGATATAATTGAATTGCTGTTTGAGAAAGACTCTCTGGTCTCTTGCCTGGTCTCTCTCTTTTTAGGGAGAGGAAGAAAAAAGGAGTGGGAAAAAAATGGATAGACCTAATTTTGCAAACAGCCAGACAGACATCGGTTACATGGGCAAAGGAGGGACAGCTGCTGTGCATTCCAGATGGGGTCGAGACGTCAGCGAGCGGTGAAAACAGGCATGAACTGTATGTTGGCCCACTGCACTGCTGGTAGATCAAACCACCAGCCAGTGGAGATGCCAGAACATCTGGGTTCAACGAGTGGTGTGGCGGGAGAAGCGGTGACACAACTTTTTAATGATAGTTCTGCTTTAATTAATGTATAGTGGAGAAGGACAAAACAGATTAGAGAGGGGGGAAGACATGCAGCAATGGTCTTAAGTCTGAATACATGGCATGTGCCTTAGCACACTGAGCCTCCAATATGCCCTGTTGTGGTCTGTTGAAGTTTGAGCCCACACGCTTTACGCTCTAAGCTAATTAGGCAAGATGATATCACTGTGTCATATTGGGGACTCTTAATAGCTTTTGACTTGTGTCTGTCTTTGTTTCGTAAATCAGTGTGGCCACGTGCAAATTCAATGACAAAGGAGTGTCAGTTAATTGGGACTCCATAGGGTCCCTCTTCCTTTCTATTTACATGTCATTTTCTGAGTACACAGAGTAGTTTTTAAGAATCTATTCTAGTGTTGGTGGCCCGGGGGGTTTTCCCCTCCCCTCATCATCTCCACTGCTTCACCCCTTATCTCACCCTTCAGTAGCCTGGTCAATCTAATTAGATGAACGCAAGTCATCAGGCACTGTTTAAAGGCATCAAAGGGAGCTCTGTTTCCCACTGGTTACCCACTGGCTGTGAGCAGAGAACAGTGAGCCTACTGTGTGTTTGGGACCCTCGAGACAGGCCACCCCCAACTCTCCAAACCACCCGCCAACAGCCCTGGTGACATCATCACCTCATCCCTTGACCCTTGACCCCCAAGTGTTTGACCCCATGCTGGGTCAGGTGACAGTGGGCCCACTGTGTAGGGGCGACATGGTAGGAGGGCTGGTAGAGGTCATGATGTTACCGATAGGCACCAGGCACTACTCTCCCACCCAGGACGTGTGTGTGTGTGTGTTTGTGTGTTTAACCTGCTTGGAGTACCAGATGACTAGGATTTGCCACATAGGACAATACCAGACATACCAGAAAGTTTAGACAATCATGAGTAAGTATTTGAAAGTCTCTTAGATTGAGCTTACCTCACACTTTCTGAACTGTACTGGTACAGCAATCCCCACTCACCTAGCACTAAATGCTGGTTAAAATAAATGCTAAGCATTATTTACAAACACTATCTGCTATATATCCCAAGGAAGTGTGTGCATGTGTATCCTTGCGAGAACAGTGCATTTGCAATGTGACCATTGCGTTTAAAAGATTGGATCCGACAGTGCGACAGCTGCTGTTTAGAGATTGGATCTGATACTGAGAGGGTGTCTGTCTAGACGGGACGTAATTGTTGAGCAAAGTTGTTGATCATGGTTGATTGTGTTTGTGTGTGTGTGTGTGTGTGTGTGTGTGTGTGTGTGTGTAGCTGCACCAAAAGCATTAACAGGTCTCACTCTTTCTCTCTGTCTCCGTCTCTCTCAATTAACTTTTCATTCAGTAAGCATTATGGACATGATATGCAATGCAGGAAATATTGCCAAAGGTTTGGTTGTCAATAACAATAGCAGCTGTATATAACAATGGCATATAAGTAATAGTAAAGTAATATCTTATAAAACAGAATATTATAATAATCATCATTATCATAGTAACATTATTAAATATACACAAAGGAGATAATACATATTATTTCTCTCCTCTCTCATTTGTGATTGCCAGATCTGGAGTGTGGAGACGTGCCCCTGCTCACTCCAGGAAGTAAAGAGATGATGTCCCAGGCCCTGAAGGCCACCTTCAGTGGCTTCACAAAGGAACAGCAGCGGCTGGGTATTCCCAAAGGTAAGACTGTTTGCTGCTTGTTTAAGAATCCCCATCAGTCGCCATCAACTCTTTTGTTGGTGAAGTGACTTCTTACCCCAGTTTCCCCCTATTGTAAAATATGCACGTTCATTGCATCATTTCACATTATAGCCTGCTGTATAATGTTCAGTGAAGGCATCTCGTAGGAGGATTCACTGAAAACCAGGAGACACCCATTTAGTCCAGGCAGACTGACTGACTGCAGGATCCAGAGAATCTAGACGCAGACACAGACAGTGAAAATAATGAGTTAGGCTCCTAAGTCGAGGCCGACCACAGAGCCTCCTTGGGTTGTTAGGAAATAGCAGAGCTTCCTCTATTTGTGTCTGTAGTAGCATCATATCTGAAAACCCTGGTTTTAGCTTGTCTCTACCACTACTATGTTTACATCCACCACTAGCTCCCTGCTGGCCTTTGATAGCTTTTGATGATACATTAGATACATTGACCACAGAGACTGTGCGAATGTGCACGCGAGTGTGAAGGTTGGCAGCATAACTGAAGATTTGGGTTTTCTCACAGTCTAAATAGAGTGCCGAATGTGTGCCGAAGTTCATAGTTCTAGAACAGTAACCCGAACATTCAAGATTCAATCTTAATTGCTGTATCAGTCACAGGTTGCGAGGAATGTTTCTTGGTACTGCATTCAACTACACTTGGTGTAAAGAAGTCAAAAAACAGACGTGCAGACAGGTTGCATGCTAATGTGCAAAAGCAACCCTTGAAAATCATGTGACCCAATGAATACATATATGCTCCTCAGCAAGTAGAGCATGGCATTGAGAATGCTGCAGGGAACCGTAGACAAAAGCGTCCACCAAATGGCATACATACTTAAACACTGAATATAACAATCACTAACTCTGATCCCGTTCAGATCCCAGACAGTGGACAGAAAGCCATGTGGCCGAGTGGCTAACGTGGACAGTGAACGAGTTCAGTCTGAAGAACGTGGACTTCCACAAATTCTGTATGAATGGGGCCAGTCTGTGTGCGCTGGGGAAGGAGCGCTTCCTGGACTTAGCTCCTGACTTTGTGGGTGACATCCTTTGGGAACATTTAGAGATGCTTCAGAAAGGTAAGATGACAGCGATGCAAGCTAATGTGTTGATTTTCTGACCATTGTTTATAGCATTTCTGGGATTCATAGTTAAGATAGTGTGTGTGTGTGTGTGTGTGTGAGCGAGAGAGAGAGAGAGAGAGAGACAAAGACAGAGACAGAGACAGAGACAATGAGCTGAATTCGAACACAATGTCACCAGTATGTGGAATGCACCTTAGCCTGCTGAGCCACCACGACACTCCATGTTGATTTTAATCCTGCAAACCTTGTATGTATCTCACCTACAGTAGGTGAGACATATTACAGAAACACTTCGCCATACAGTGTAATTTCACAGCGTGGGCCGATTTAGAACACTTTTGGCATTTGCTGTAGTAACAGGAGCCAAACAGGAAGACACAATTTAGCTCAGGACATACATTTTTGATAATGCTGGATGCAGTTACATGATACATGAAATCAATGACAAGGTCACTTACGCTCATTTGCATCTATTTTTCATGAAGAAGATACAAAGCATTACCCCGTCAATGGACTGACCTCGAACTTCCAGGAATCCCGTTATACCTCAGACTACTTTGTCAGTAAGTACTCATCATACTCATTGTAAGTTGCTCTTGCATAAAATACCTACAATATAAATGTCATTGCTAAGTTGTTTCCATGAGAACGTGTTCAGATTTTAATGTCTTTCTCATTGCACTGGACAGAACATTTTGTTTGATGTGGTTCCTCAGTGAAAGCCAACAAAACAGATCAGCACAACACAGAGCAGCCTGTGTAACAACATCCAAAGTTGTTAGTTTTGCAGTGATAGATTTATGTCCATATTACACCTGTCAGATGTACTGCTAGGTGATTATTATATCATAGCTATCAATATGGCATCATAGTAAGGTTTGCTGAAGTTAGGTATATGTCTGTTTTAATTACTAACATTGCCTGCAATGTTCAAGATTCATCTAATGCACTCAAGGCTGTGATATGTTATGGGCTGGTAGTTGGGTAGCAGTTCAGCACAAGTTCTCATAAGATTGTTTGATCTTATGGAGTGGCAACATATTGCATCATGGACATTCTGTTCCCTCCATCTTCTTAAGTTCTGTTTGATTTCTTCCTCTCTTTTGTTCCTTGCTTTCCTTTTCCGCATTCTTTCTACACTCATTTCCCTTTTGTTTCTCCAGGCTATGGCATTGAGCATGCTCAGTGTGTCCCTCCGTCTGAATACTCAGAGCCTGGCTTCATCACAGAGTCTTACCAGACGCTTCACCCCATCAGCTCAGAGGACTTGCTGACGCTCAAGTATGAGAGCGACTACCCTAATGTCATTCTGCGGGACGCGCCCCTCAACCCTTTGCAGGGGGACTACTTCACTGTCAAGCAGGAGGTGGTGTCCCCCGACAACATGTGTGTGGGACGCATCAGCAGAGGTGAGTCACACACTAGATATTTGGTTCATTTGAAATGGGAAGCAGTGCTGTTGTAGCAGTGCTGTTAGGTAGATGGACCATATTTATCTTGTATTCAACAGCTATTATTTGATTGTTTTGATTGAGTGTGTGGAAAATGTGTCTGTGCGTGTGCACGTGCATGCATGTGTTTGTGTGTGCATGCTTTTTGAGTGTATTAGGAGAGAAGAAAAGCAGGCCCTCTGGTCGGTTTGTGGTTCAAGCCAACCCGCCTCATACACTCTAGATTGGGTTGGGGAAAAAAGAGAACTCAATTGTTTTTGTCGGAGTGAAACATGAAAGAAAGCCACAGCGTATTCTCTTCAAGCCATCTGTCCTCTATGTAAAACTGCTCAAGTGGTGTAACCTTCAAGAACAAGTCTTTTTTCTTTTCCTCGACTCAGCCTTGAGGTTCTGGGTAAGGACATAGAGGTGTCAACCCCAGTCATCTAGCGTGGGGCTTTCCCATGAAACCGTTCGCTTTGCCAAATGCACAGGGTTGTTTTCTTCTCCGGTGATAGTTTCAGGGCTCGAAATTAACATTTTCACTTGGTAGCACTGGTGCTCCTAACTTTTGAAGTTGGGAGCACCAGCCAAAAGTTAGGAGCACCCACCAAAATGTAAGGATATGTAAAGAAATAAAAAAATAAAAAATAAAACTACAACATAACAGTACGGCTTACAAGTAACAAAAAACGGTCAAAGAAGCCTTAAAAACGCATGATAGGCCACAACTGGGGCTTTGCGCAATATCCTGGGTCCAGGATTTAATACTTGGTCTCCTGGCTCTCTGTCCCACTTCCATCCATCTCTTCTCTGAGACCGCAGCATCCAACGTCTCCAGAGAAGGATCCTCTACACTGATTCAAATCAGATCTTCAACCGTGTTGGGGTTTAATGCAGATCTGATGTCCGACTTGATGCACTTCAGTGTGGAGAACCCCATCTCACACTGCGCCGAGGACATAGGCAGGACCAACATGATCCTTACTAGATGAAGGATGTTCTGAAGCTAAAATAATTTAAATATCATTATCAGGGTAGAAGTTTTCAGTGGCATCATAACAATACAGCAATTTTTTTATGAAATACAATCCAACTGTAACTGG